>JAMPIV010023017.1:0-119506 GCA_024509875.1 Oreohelix idahoensis | reverse complement strand
AAACGAAAGCCGAATCAACAACCATGTAGTAAAACCAACACATGTTATAATTGCGACTCTCTCCTAAAAGGCATTTACAATGATCGATGTCTACTTCAAAAGAGATACTGTCTCAGTTTTAGCGATACCTGGAGCTGGAACTGAAAGATTAAAATTGATAGAAATTCATAGGTTCGACATAACAACATCATATTACAAAACAACAGTACATGTAGGGAACAACGACATAATGAATGGACACTCGTTAACCCTCGGACGGATTTCCAAACTGCCAACAATCAAAAACAAAAATTTCTAACACCTCCATTTTATGTCATCCATTATTCCACCTTGCTATGGTTTCCAACGTCGCGTAGCCGACACCAACAACAAGACAATCCAGAGCTAATTGTGAACACAACAACATTGGCTATATCAACAACACTCCTTTCTTCACAAGCAACTCTGGAGCACCAAAGAAACGCCTTTACATAGATCAAATACATACATCAAAACTAGGTAGCAGCATTCTAGCAAAAAAACATCAAGTACCCGCAGCGAACGCAACACGACAACCCACCAGACACAGAGAACGCAAACCGATCTACCATGAGATCAGCCCTTCATGAAATGCACAACACACCTTACCCGCCCCTCAAAGAAGCGCTCCTGTAACCAACAAAGTACCTAACAACAAACAGAACGCCACCTACAGCCAGGAAGCCGAACGTTACGATGTTATGTTTCCTCCACTACCTATAAGACAGCCCCTCACAAACACATTATATGACAGTTCAAGAAGCAGTGCCACAATGTCACAGACCCAAAAATCTCCTACAAGTGTTGTAACCACTGCAGACGAAATCTACAGTCGTCAAGCTTCCTCCCGTAGCCTTTCTGATCGTGCTCAGTGGAACCCAGAACTTGGCTACCTGATGCAATTCAGTCCAGCATCACTCAGCCAAGCACTAATGATTCTGTGCAACGCGGGCCTTACTAGTACCTGACAGAGACATCCATTATCGATGATTAATCCACAATTCATTTTTTTTTTCATTGACTTAATCCCTGCGACCAAAGCCGTCTCTCCCCTGAAAAATTAATTGATTACTGTGACGCATAAAGTAATAAGTACTTTGTTACTTTCTCAAAACACTTTAATTTCATTGGCTACAGGCCTTCGACAGTTCTTTTCATAATTTGCAAGATTTTTTCATTTACTTTTTTTTAATTCGTATCCTCTCAGTATTGCTTAATTACTTTGTTAGAATTTTAGTGTTGTGGTGTGAAAACGTGCGTGCCTACTGTTGTGTGACTATTTAATATACTACTGACAATTTCAGTTAATTGTGATTTTTTAGCAATACTTGTACCAAGTGTTCGTACGTTAAGTACTAACATTTGCATTTTCACTTACTTGGTGACGTTAATTAGTTTAAATTTTCGTGGGTTCGTATTTAAAATTGCTTTTGTTATTTTCCTTTTTAAACCACTCGCCAAAATAAAATGCATACCTATCAGACACAATGGCTAATTAAAGGATGGTCTACGGCTGGGCCACCTGAACATTTACCATTTATTAGGCAAACTTCCTGAGCTTACACAAATTCTAAATAAAAAATTTCATGTTTTTGGACTTTCCGAAAGTCGCTTAAACGACAAAATATCAGATGGTGAAATTGCCCTAAATAGTTTTAAAACAGTTCGGCGAGACTCAAGTAGAAAGCTAGAAACAGGTATTGTAGTATATATTTCCACTTCTATTAGTTATCGCCGCAGAAGCGATTTAGAGACAGCAGAGACCGAGTGCATATGGTTAGAAATAAAACTACCGACTCAGGGACAATTTCTAGTCGGGTATCTTTATAGAAATCCCAGTGCAGGAGCCATCTGGTATGAAGATTTCACCACTATGATGGATAAAGTATTTACCACTGCCAAAGAAATTATTCTTCTAGGCGATTTCAACATCGACATGCGCAACATAAACCAAACATGGGAAAACATCATCCTATCTTACAACCTAAAACAAATAGTCAACCAGCCTACCAGGGTAACAAATGCATCATCCACAATAATTGACCACATCTACGTCACCTGTGCAGACAATATTATAGAATGCTCTGTTCCTACTGTCGCGATGAGTGACCACTACCCTATATGTTGCACGTGGTCAAAGAATAAATATAAAGCTCCAAGAAATAAACATATCAGTATTAAATTTAGAAGTTTTAAACATTTCAACCGTGAACTATTTTTACATGATTTGCGAACTGCACCTCTTGCCAGTGTTTACCAGCTTTCTGATCCCGATGACGCCATTGCCCATTGGACACGTATCTTTCTTTGTGTGTTTGATAACCACGCACCAACTAAAGAAGTTCGTGTGAAACGACAGGTCAAATCTCCTTGGATCACACAAGCAGTGCTAGACGCCATGAGGCAGAGAGATCAAGCTCACAAAAACAAGGACTTTAACATATACAGAGAACAGAGGAACAACGTGCAATATTTAATTCGTAGAGAAAAAAAGAATTACTTTAAAAATTTGGTTCAGAACAAAACAAACAGTAAAGATATATGGAAAGCAATCAATACCTTAGCGAACAAGCGAAATCTGTCAGTCTCGTCAACCCCTAATACTTCATTTACCCCACAGACTTCAGCAATTACCTTCAGGCAGAAATAAACAGTCTTAAATCTACAATACCAAATTCACCTTGTGACTTAGGCAGGCTGTCAGTATTTTGTGAGAACAAATGTACCAACACAATCCCATCCAACATTCCGTTTATGACAGTTAATGAAGTGTATAACTATCTTCTAGGACTTAAAGATAATAACTCATCAGGACTTGACGGAGTCAGTAATCGAATACTGCGTTATGCGGCTCCAGCTATTAGTGATTCGCTTACATACATATACAATCAATGTATCGCACGGAGCTACTTTCCGTGGCACTTTAAAGTCGCTAAGGTATATCCTCTCTTAAAACCTGGCTCTTCCGACAATAATAACCTTGGTAACTATAGGCCAATCTCCTTAATATCATCGCTATCCAAACCACTAGAAAAACACATACATAAAATAACACTACAACACCTAGTTAACAACGGCTTGCTAATTGATAGTCAGTCGGGGTTTAGACCTAAACATTCATGTCACACAGCTCTAACTAAGATGATTGACAACTGGCACTTAAATATTAATAACGATAACATATGTGGGGCAGTTTTTGTAGACTTTAAAAAAGCATTTGATATGATAGATCACGCTATTTTAATTAGAAAACTAGAAACATCAAAAGTAAACCTTCAACTAGTGACGATAATTAAATCATTCCTGTCAGACAGAAAACATGTAGTTTCTTACAATAACTCTTGCTCAAACCCAACCATAATAAATACCGGCGTTCCTCAGGGCTCTATTCTTGGGCCTCTACTTTTTGCCATATACATTAATGACCTTCCATTACACGTCGAGCACGCATCCTGTGACCTATTTGCTGATGACTGTACTATCTACACGAGTGATACAAGTTGCAACACACTCGAACTATCGTTACAAAAAGATACAGACAATCTGATTAAGTGGAGCATCGGAAATCGCATGCTAATTAATATAATTAAAACAAAGTGCATGTTAATATCAACTAGACAAAAATTACAAAATTCTGAGAAAACAACACTTCAGATCTATATTGGTACCTCACCAATTGAAAACGTTAATGAACATAAAACTCTAGGAATAGTCGTTGACCAGCATCTTAATTGGAACTCACATGTTCATGCACTGACCAAGCAAACGGCACAGAAAGTTTACCAGTTAGCTAAAATCAAACATTTCCTAGATGAAGATGCACGAAAATTGTTCTATGTATCTCACATACAAACAAACCTTGACTATTGCTCCACAATCTGGGATGGTTGTTCTATGTCCAACACAAAAAGACTCCATTCACTACAAAAGCGTGCAGTGCGTCTAGTTTCTGACAACTGCCAAACACAGTGTGTAGATCTATATAAAGATCTCAAAATACTGCCTCTAAGAAAGCGCTTTCTGTTCAACAAAGCTAAATTTGTTCACAAAATCCTGTCACAGAATGCTCCAACATATCTGTGGCCAATGTTCAAATACAGTGAAAGACGCAGTCAACGCCTTAACAAAATACAAGTGCCCAAGCCTAGGCTTGACTTATTCAAGAAAAGCTTAGCTTACTCTGCTGCTCATCTTTGGAACTATCTTCCACATTATCTAAAACATAACAACCTCAGTCCCTATTCATACAATCGTAAACTTTTCGAATACTTTATGAGTTCTGATTATCTGCCCCCCTAATGTGATTATTTTTCCGAACAAATGGTATAATATCGAGTGTAGGTTTAATGATGATGTTAGTGCTTTTCAACATATTTTGTTTCATGGTAATACTTAGTTTGTACTTTTCAACATATTTTATTTCATGTTTATAATTAGATACTGTGAATGTGAGTATGCTATTATTTTACCTGTACAACGTTGAATTCCTTGAATTGATGGGTAAATTGTATGTGAGAATAAATGAAATCAGTATAAAAGACGGGAGAAAGGAAGGGCAGAATGTCAGACGGGCCTGCGTGCCCAATTCTCAACCCTTTGAAAATAAAGTTCGTTCGTTCGTTCGTTCGTTCCTATTATCTGGGTGCACTTTTCATAACTGTCATTTTCTCTGGCAGTATCACTTCATTTCTTCATTCATAGTCCTATTATTCGGCATATTTAATGCCCTACATTTTTGCCTCGCTGCTCCCAGACTTGTTTACGTTCCGCCAGGTGAATCGTAATAATACCAAGCTAATTAGACAGGTCAGCGGATAATACGTTGATCACCTAAGTCGTCTAGCCACCTCTGATAGAGGCGATCTGTGTTTGTATTTTTTTTACTAACATGTGAACTAATATGTATATATTGCCATGTGAATATTAATATGTGAAAAGTGCTAGTGGATGTCCAAGTCATTTGAGGCTGGCAACCTCATCATATAGAATGATGATGTCCTGAACCACCACTGCATGGGCTTGTCGTGAAACATTCTAAATCCACATATCTAAATTAAAAAGTAAATGTAAAGCCTAACGAATTAATTCAATAAAAGGAAAGAAGAATGGTAAAAGACCAGTGCTGTCACAATGGCTTACAAAAATCCCCCTTTTTCTACTTCGTCTGCATAATTGTAACGCTTTCACGTTTTATAGTAAAGCCTACAGCAGCATACACGCGTTTCAAAAAAATAAAACCGGTACTGTGTTTCTTAGAAAACCTTGAGATACGCACACTGCTTAATGACCTAGATAAAATACTAGCATTAATGTCATTATATACACTGCGTAATGAAAAGACAGACGGACTTAGAAGAGAGAGAGATGAACGGAGGAACACAGGCAATACTACCACAGTCTCGCGATTAATAGTAACGCCAATCCCACGCGTAAGGCATGAAGCACCAACTTTTTTTCAAATAAACAGTGACAAAAAACACTACCAATACGAGGTTAGGTTTTAAAAAAACATGTTTAAATTCTTATTAGGAAACATGACATTCTACTGTTTTACGTCTGAAATCCTGACAGTACAGAAGACACCCCATCGTATCGAAGTGAACGGGTGGTAGAAGAAAATACATATTTTGAACGCAGCCACTTAGCTCCATTAAATTTATATATTTGGGTTCCTTAGGACTTGCTGACAAAGAATATGTTAAGTGTTACGCAAATAGTCTAGGAATTAACAAATTATAGCCAAAATAAAATAGTGAGGTTGTCTGACACCACCAGATCATAATTGCTCAGTGGCATGTTTTAAAACCACTATTTTACAGGAAATAGGCCAACAAGTTAAATCCGATTTGATTGGCTAGAAGAATATGTAAGCCTAAACATGATTAGTCGATTGCAAATACTATTTTTGGTTGTTACGGGAAACGGTAGGAAGGGTACTTTTTTTCAAATACTTTTGTAAACATGGTCTTATTGGCTAGACCATTTAATATAGTCAATTAGGAGCGTCTGTTCAGTGCCACATTTTGAAAATAAACTTACTGAGAAGCAAGTGCGTTGAGATCCAGCTCATATTTTTCTAATGAAAGCCTGGGACAAAGGCAGATCGGAATTGTGCCATAATTCATCGCCAGTCAACGTATTTGTTTAATATTTCATGAATTGTGGTAAGCTTGACATATTTGATATCTTTTAGATGAAAAATTGAATGTGAATTGATAAATTATGTCTGTCTGTGTGTAGTTCAGTAGCAACTATGAGGAAAAGCCTAGATATTGCTCCACCAGGAACAAAACTTGTCGGAGAGGAGTATAACTGCATAGGCCTATATGGGATTGCCAAATAGTACTATGACACCTATCTTATTGAATATAAGGAAATAATGCTGAAATTGCAGAGGCGTTGTAACCATTAGGGAGAGGAATACTGGTGAATGTGTTACATGAGAAGCTAACAGTTGGCCTACCGCGCTGAACTCGGTGTTTGTTATGTATTGTGCTTCAGTGTGGAAATAGATTATAAATTAGTTCTGAAGTAGGAGGTACAACCTTCTTGTTTCAGGGACCGAGGTCCTAACGTATTGAAGCAGCACCTGGTCTGAGTTTTGCTGAATCCAGAGGCTGGTAGCATACTCCTTGGTCCAGATATCAACCAGGGTTGTTTCTCAAGGAAACGGTGAAGCAAGCGAGCAGTGGAGACTGTTTCCTGCCGCCCACACAGAAGTTAAGATTCCGTGGCCAGAGCAGCTCAATCTTGTGTATAACCCCCCTCTAAAAGTGACTTTACCTTAATTCAAGAGGGACATTTATTTGTTTCAAATCAAAAGACACTGTGAACCTTACCAATATTATTTCCACCAGAAACAAACACTTGAAGTCATGATGACAAACAACAACTTAGCTTGACAAGCCAGTATTACCTCATAGTACTACAGCACAACTTACACACATAGTGCAATAATAATATATGTCAATACAAAGATCCTATCTATAAATTGTGTACATACAACTTATGATTACATTTGATTGTGATTCCTGAGTCACTTTGTAGTTGAATCAGGATATCTATTATTGACAGGAATTAATACATATTTTTAAAAATTACACGTGAGTTATTAAGATAGTCTTATAGAGTGTTCTATGTATGTGAGTGTCCCAGTGTTGTAAAGTATTGTGAATTAAATTAAATTGTTTATCTGTTGGTTGGTTGTTGTGAACATACACTTCATCATTAATAACCCTAGACATTCAACGTAGTCATCACAATATTCCAGAATAAGCCTGACTGAGGTATAAATGTGGTAGCAAGTAAGGTTATCTGTAATACACCACACTTATTAGATACAGATACCTTCACAGCTGATCTCAGTCAGTACACTAAGTCCCCTATAAATATTTATAACATCCCACTTTACCACATATATTGGGGTCTCGCTCCCGGGATTTTGAACCTTCCCCTAGCATATATATTGGGAGTAATTCACTTCGGGAAATTATAAAAATTAAAAAGGTATTCTTGGGTGGAAAAATAAGGTTGAGCTCTCAGTGCCTGTGGTTGTCCTTAGATAATTATTTATAGATTGACTTGTTTAAGTTAAATATTGTATCCATTTGCCTGTTAGAAAATGGCGAACCTAGCAAAATTTCGATCTGCTGCTGTGCAGGCTGCTAAAGAGTTAGGAATGGACGGGCAAGTTATGATTGCTTATGTCACTACTGAATGTGACAAATTTATTGAACGTGAAGAAAGAAAATTTGAAGCAGAAAGAAAATTAGAATCGGAAAGATTAGAAAAAGAGGCTGAAAGAAAGTTAGAGGCTGAAAAAGAAATTAAGAGGTTGCAGATTGAGGCTGACAAAGAGGCTAGGGCATTGGAGGCTGAGGCTAAGAAGTTACAATTAGAGGCTGAGGCTAAGAAGTTACAATTGGAGGCTGAGGCTAAGAAGGTCCAATTGGAGGCCGAAAGAGAAGAACGGAGACAGGCTGCAGAAAGGGAAGCAGAAGATAAGAGATTACAAAGGGAACATGAGTTACGACTAAGGGAGTTTGAGTTTCAAGGCCATGCTCCTGAAAATGGTGCCAGTCCCTTTACCTCTGATGCCTCTGCTAGTCAGGGAGCCTCAACCTCAGCTATGAATTTTCATTTAGATCATTTTGTTGAGAAAGAAGATGATATCGAGAGCTACGGTATCTAAATAGATATGAACTATTAGCTACCACGTATGGGTTAGAGAGAGAAAGGTGGAGCTTAAAGTTATATCAAGGGCTTCGGGGTGCAGCTTATGAAGTTTTTGCCAAAATGAGCAGAGGTGATCAAGAAAATTATGACATGCTAAAGCAGGCTCTTTTGTTAAGATATGAAAAGAATGGTGAATTTTATAGAAAAAAATTTAGGAATGCTAAACTACTGTCAGGTGAAACCTATCACCAGTTCTCTGCACGGTTAGAGACATACTTGGAGAAATGGACTTCTCTGGGGAAAACCCAAGATCTTAAGGAAATGATCCTTATAGAACAACTAAGAGAGTCCATGGCTCCAGACCTGAGAAAGTTTCTCATGGAACAAGGTGCAGAGAGACTGGGTGAGTTATTGAATGTTGCTGAAAGGTATCAGGCAGCTCAGGCAGAGGTATCAGGTAATAAAAAGAAACAGGTAGACTATTTTAAGGCACCACAAAACCTTGATACGTTTGATCCTAGAGATCAGAACAAAGGTAAGCACCAGTTTGATAGGCCACGGTATGACAATAAAAATAAAACCCCACAATTCGATGAAAGGAAATTTGATGAAAGAAAATCTTTCAACCAAAAAAGGAGGTGGTGTAAGAATTGTCGGATGGACAATCATGATACTGACCGTTGCAGAAGGAACCCTATAGTAATGGCCACCTTTCAGGTCAGGTCGACCTCAAGAAAGGAGGAGGATATTATGTTAAATACCACTCCAGAAGAGATGAGGAAGGCACAGGCGGAGGACAAGACCCTCAAGCCTTGTTTTAGAAGATTGTCCAAGTGTCACACACCTTCAAGAAAAGGAGACTTCTATATGAAGAACAACCTGATATACCGGAAAACTGGAACTAGATCCAAAGGTCAGGGACAGCTGGTACTTCCTAAAAGGTATAGGACAGACTTAATAAGGAGCTTACATGTGAAACAAGATGGGGACCATGAGAAAATAGGTACCATCATTCAAAAGGTAGCTCAGAATTATTATTGGCCCAAGGCAAGGTGGGACATTGAAAATTTTGTAGAAAGGTGTAGCATAGCACATGAGGGAACACCCACAAGTGGGAACACTGATCAGGACTTACACACGCCACGGGGCAAACGTAGGCCTGACACTGAAAAGAAAAATAAATTTAATAAAGTGGACCAAGTGGATTGGGAAGCTCCTTTTCACGGACAAGCTTCAATTGACTGTTTTACTATGGCCACTATGCAGAGAGTGCAAAAAGATGTCTTACTCCAGGATAAGCCGAAAATCCCTCAATCGGACTTATGTAAACTGGAGGAAGAAGATGTAGAGAGGAAATCTCTCATCAAGAATTTTAAGTGGGGAGAAAGCCCCAAGAAAAGAATTGGTAGCGGTCGTTTAGTGCATGATAATTCTGGGAAGAAAAATCATCACTACAGAGCTTCGAGTGCAAAGGACCTGACATGTGCCAGGAAAAATAAGTTTCCTAATTTAAAAGTCCATATGTAGCTTTGTTAAGAACGTGGACTGATGAAAAGGCAGAGGAAAATATTACCTCCTCATACCAATATGTGAATGAGCTGACCACTCGTTTAAAAACTGGCTGGAAACTTGCCAATGAAAATTTGAGACAAGCCAGGAAAAAACATGCTGCCTATTACAACAGGAAAGCTAAAGACAGAGATTTGGCTGTGGGAGAGAAGGTACTGCTTCTTCTACCCGGTAGTCAGAATAAGTTACAAATTGGATGGCAAGGTCCATATACAGTTCTAGAGAAGGTGTCTAGAACAAATTATAAGATAGATAAGAAGGGGAAAGAAAAAATCTATCATGTGAATCTCCTGAAGAAATATTTGGAAAGAGGAAATCAGGGAGAGACACACTTGTTGACCTTATCCATTGCAATGGAGATGAAAAAGGAACCACTTTCATCATTTGAATATCCATTACACCCCTGTGAGACAGCTGCGCAGGTGAAAATCAGTACACACTTAACGAAAGATCAGAAGAAGAGAGTGCAACAGGTTTTAGATGATCATACAGAGGTGCTAACGGACCGACCGGGGCATACAAACTTATTGGAATATGATATGAAACTGATAGACCCCACACCTGTCTGTATGAAAGCCTATTCGATTCCTTTTGCTAAGGAGAAAGCCTTGAAGGAAGAGATAGACTATCTGTTGAAGGAAGGAATAATTTCACACAGTGAATCTTCATATAGTTCCAGTGTGGTACTCTTAAGGAAACCCTCTGGAGAACATAGACTCTGTATAGATTACAGGAGACTGAATGCTATCACAGAAGGTCAGGTGGATCCATTGCCGGATACAAATCAGTTGTTTGCCAGGCTAAATAAAGCTAAATATTTCTCAAAAGTGGATCTGAGTAAGGGATACTATCAGATTCCAGTAAAGCCTGAGGTTAGACCGTACCTAGCTTTTAGTACCTCAGAGAGACACTATGAGTTTAACAGATTGCCATTTGGATTGAAGAATGCGCCTAGTGTCTTCTCTAGAATGATGAGAAAATTGTTGGATCCTCTGAATAATCCATGCATCACAAATTTCATGGATGATATCCTTACAGCAACCGAAACATTTGAGGAACACATTGATTCTCTGAACATGCTGTTTAATCGACTTAGAGAAGCGAATTGAACAAGAAAGTATTCAGTGGGGTACTGGAAGATGAGACAGGTCTATATTTCGGAGCTGGCATTTGCTGATGATGTTGCCCTGATTGCTAAATCAGAGGCACATCTCCAATCCAACCTGCAAGTCTGGAAGGAAGAGCTGGAGAAGAGAGGGATAGTCATAAGCAGCTCTAAAACAAAATCCATGGTGATATCACGAGAAGAAAGAAAACATCAGATTAAGTTGGGAGAACAGGTCCTGGAACAGGTCGACCACTTTAAATATCTCGGAGCTATTATAGACCGAAAGGGAGGCATCAAAGAAGAGTTGGCCACTCGAAAAGCAGCGGCTGGGAGACTTTTTCAGGCCATAAATCGAGGATTCCTCAGCAAGAAAGAGGTTGGTAAGAAAACAAAGATGGCTGTATACCGCTCCACCTATGTCCCAGTCTTGACATATGGATGCGAGTCGTGGGCAATGACTACAACCCACAAAAGCCAGATCCAAACCTCAGAAATGAGGTATCTGAGGAAAGTGGTTGAAGTAACAAGAAGAGACATGGTCCGCAACCAGACGATCTGTCAAGGCCTAAAATCCCATCCGCTGCAGACCCAAATAGAACAGTCCCAACTAAGATGGTTTGGCCATGTCTGCAGAATGGGAGAAGATCGGCTACCACGACAAGCATGGGAAACAAAGAGCCAGGGATCCAGACCTCCAGGGCGACCCAGAGTCCGCTGGGAGGACAACATTAGACAATCTTTGAAGGACCGAGGACTAGAATGGAACCAGGCCAGGAAGAAGACAGCTGATAGAATGGTCTGGCGCTCTCTCTTCCAAACCTCTACACCTCACGGTAGAAGGGGAACGACTAAGTAAGTAAGTAAGGCGTCTTGTAGGGCAACAACAAATTGATTCCACTTTGCTCGGTCGGCGGCCGTCTTTCGTACAGTGCCCCAACTCTGGTTCATTCTTTGCATCTCAGCCTCCACAGTCCTCCGCCAAGTTGTTTTTGGTCGGCCTCTCTTTCGTTTTCCTTCAGGGGTCCATAGCATAGCTGTTCTTGTGATGGCATCGGGGTCTCTTCTGAGGACATGGCCAACCCAGCTCCAGCGTCTGCCAGCTATGATGATGTGCATGTCCTCTTGCTTGCTCCGAGTAAGCAGTTCTTGGTTTGTGATGGTATTCGGCCAAAAGATTCGAATAATTTTTCTTAGGCAGGTTGTGTGTAAAGAGGACAATTTCGACATTTCCTTCTCTGTTACTCTCCAGCATTCCGCACCATAGAGAAGCACAGAAAGCACACAGCTCTGATATAATCCTAATTTTGTGTTCGTGCTGTACTGAGAAGACTTCCAGATGTTGTTTAGGCTAAAGAAGGCTGTTCTTGCTTTGTTCATTCTGTTGTTGATGTCTTTGCTTGTTCCGCCGTCTGGTGTCACTATGCATCCTAGGTATGTGAAGGCATCTGTCTGTTCCAGTTGCTGATTCCTTACTGATATGGGCTCAGCGCTGCTCACATTGAGCGTCATGACCTCTGTCTTCTTTAGGTTGATGTTCAAGCCCACCTGCTGGCTATACTTATTAAGTCTATCCGTTTTTATCCTGGATGTGTTGATGTGAATGTGCTAGCAGTGCAATGTCATCTGCATATTCCAGATCGTCCAATGTAGAAAATGTAGTCCATCTTATTCCTCTTGGATTGCCCTCTGGCCCTCTGTTGTCTGGCGCATCACCCAGTCTATGACTGTTAAAAATAGAGTGGTTGATAAGGGGCAACCCTGTCGTACTCGTGTCTTCACTTCAAAGGTTAGGTTGCTCTGCCCAATGCTGCACGTAAAGTTGGCATAAAGGCTTTTTATGATTGACACTATGCAGCTTGGAATTCCATAAGCCCTCAGTATTTTCCATAAACTGTTCCTATGTATGCTGTCAAAAGCCTTTTCAAAATCAACGAAATTAATGGACAGCTGTCTTTGCCATTCTGAGCACTGCTCTATAATGTTCCTGAGGGTAAATATATGATCTACACTTCTTCAGTTATTTATAAATCCTGCTTGTTCTTTCCTCAGTTTGTGGTCTAATGCTTTTGAGATTCTCTGTATAATTATCCTGCCTAGTATTTTGCTGGGAACTGAGAGAAGAGTTATTCCTCTCCAATTATTGCAGTCTGCAAGATCTCCCTTCTTGGGCAATTTGACAATTATTCCTTTTCTCCACTCTGTTGGTGTTGTCCCTGTTTTCCAGATTTGTGCAAATAGTGGTTCTAATAGTTCTGCTGCTAGCTCTGGGTCTGTCTTAAATAGCTCTGCATTTAAGTCATCATGACCAGGAGCTTTTCCATTCTTTAACCCTTTGATTGCTGTGATGATTTCTTCTTTTTGTGGGATGTCTGTATTAACATCTAGATCATTTTCAGCCTCAGGAACATTCAATTGTGTCTCTGGTGGTTCCTTATTCAGAGTTTCTCTGAAATGCTCTGCCCATCTTGTTTCCTGTTCCTCTACTGTCGTGATGAGATTTCCGTGCTTATCTCTTACTAATGTAATATTGTTTGCACCTCGTTTTCCACTGATCAGTGGAAAGCTTAATAGATGATACAAATTCAGCAAAATCTTTAGTTGAATCGGGTAACAATGATGCAGACTGCAGTAAGAGCCTCACCCACTAATAAACTCATCAACCTGCTGGGCCATGTAGCTCTTTCAATCAAACTCTTGGCAATATGTTTCATACCTATTCAAGAAGCATGAAATGTCATCAGCATTTGGACTAAATTTTGGCAAATTAAGCTTAAAAGTGGAAGCATGGTCTTTTTTTCCAGCCTCAACACCTGCCGGATTAGCCTGTTGATGTTGAAGTCTTAATTTTTCCAACTCAAGTTCTGCCATTTTTTGTGCATAGGCCAGTTCTGTTTGATGAGCATGAGCTAATTTCTTTTCCTCAAGTTCTTGTTGTGCTTTTATTTCAGCTTGAGCCTGTGCATATGCCAATTTTTTTTCCTCAAGCTCATATTCTCTTCTTTTATTCTCTTGAGCCAATTCATCCTGTCTTCTCTTCTCAGCTAATTCTTCTTCTCATCTCTTCTCAGCTAACTCCTCCCCTCTTTTCTCTCTATCTAATTGTCTTTGATCTCTGAATTCATTGTCTGCATAGGTCTTCAAAGCTTCACCCTCCAAACCAAATTCCTTTCCAATCTTCATAAAATACTCCAAGGTAGCCATAATTCACTATTATTGTGACTGCAAATTGACCAATAACAATTCAAATATTATATAAAGAATATGTGAGCAATATTAGCAACAGTTATTACACCACTCAAAAGTAATCAACTGCATGTAATACTAGATGTCAATAGGAGCAAAAAATATATACGAACAAGATGACAGAATACAGTGAAAAGAGCCAACTCAAGATAATACTAATGATGAAATAAGGCTGAACTATATAAACGGTAACAAAAATGAAAAAAATTTAGCTCTACCACACTTATGACATATGGAGCCGCGGTAGCATAGTGGTTAGTGCACTGGCTTCCTAGCGCAGTGGTCTATGGTTCGATCCCCAGATGAGGCGGAAAAATTTTTAGGCCACAAACGGCTCCTGGGTCGACCCAGCCCCTAATGGGTACCAGAGCTACTCTGGGAAGGTTAAGGCGGCCGGCGTGATGCCGACCACATCACCCCTCGTGTGCCGATGGTCAAGATAATATGGGCCTAACACCATATTCCCAATATGCCTCAATGGGCGTGTAACGGGTTCCTTTACCTTTTTTTTTTTTACACTTATGACAATACAAGTACAATTTCACAACATATATGACGTCTAATAACTGAGGGATAGCAAGGTAAGATGAACGATTTTACAAACAATAATGTAGAATAACTAAATGAAATTACAATGAACCTAACAACAATCACAAACTTACAAAATTACAGGACCTTCACAACTAGACAAATATTGAATCTATTTAATTCAATTAAGGCAGTAACACTCAGCTATGTTCGCCGGCCCCTTAATTTGAAAAAAATGATAATGCAAAAACTAAAGAACACCCATGAATTCCCGACCGTCAATGAGGTATTGCGAATTCATGAGTCCCTCCAACCAGCCCACTTAATACAGAAACATATAGATACAGCAATACATATAACATAAAAGAAAGAACTCTGGCAAACGAGATTCTTGAAATCGCACGCTGCATGAATCTATAAATAAACTTATCTGTATATTTGCCAGAAACTAAATCCTCCTGGTTTCAGCCTCCTTCACAAGTAACGATGATACAAACTCCGTGTTGACCAGGGTTAGGATTAGAACAGCAGCCAGCAACCGACACACACCGCCATCTTGAAAAATGCGGACATGGGCCGAAAAAACGAAGTCCAACGACTTGAAAATAATTTTCCTGGCTTGAGGCCTCCATTGTTGCGTTGCGGGTCTTATTATATTGATATTATGAAATGTTCATAGGTGGTAACCGACTGGTTACTCTGGCCAAGAAGACTGCTAGGGTTGCATATAGAGACCACCGCACACAATCTACATCACAAATGCCGTAGCAAAGTCACTAAGGCGAAGTGGCACAAATACAATATATTTAATGTTACTTGAGACGCTGCTCCACATGTATTTTAAAATCAAGCCAATATATTATGGCATTACATTATGCAGTCGTTGAAAAGTCTCTGTACCGTCGTAGCTCAAACACTGTCCTTTGATAGACTTCAAAGTTTTATTAATTCAGACTCACGTGATATACAGAATCCATTCTCCCTTGTAAAATATAGCTAGATACATCTCACAGAAGTATATTGATGTCCTAGTGATGGTACATAATAGGGATATGTCACAATATTACAATAATTTCATGAGTTTAGAGACATACGTCCACTCGCCATAAGCCACACACATCGAAGTCCCTGCAGACAATCTATGCAGTCTGCTAATCCAAACCTTCACGTCTGACAAACTCCACCTCGAGGCAATGACGTCACTTCCTGTGTTACCCAGGACTACGTATAATAAACAAACGAGAAGCCTTGTCGAACCATATAATGATATCGACACACATATTATGAATTTTACTCATAACACACACATAAAGGCATGTTTTCAGGCACTCGTAAGAAATAAAGAAGTTGTCTAGTTTTCCAATCCTGCCGCAGCCATCCGTTCTGAACTTTCCAAAGCATTGCTTGAGGGTCTTAGAATATAACTGCCCTGGTTGATGGAGTTTCAGACAGCCACCTCAGTGCTGCAGTAACTGCCTCTACCTCCATTCTCATGCTGGAGGTTTTTGTCATGTAGGCTCCACTCTGTTCAGCGATGTCCCAGCCCTTTATTCTCGCAGAGAAGCCCCATCCTGATTTCTCACCCCGCACTACAGACCTATCAGTGTACACAATGGCGTCATCATCCCCAGCATGATCACTTATCAGCTGATTAATCTCCAACTCTGCTTTTCCATTGCCCCAAGATCTGCACTCTCTGCCAAGACCAATGATGACCTGCTGATAGTTTATCCAATTCTCCCCGGACTTACACCACTCTTCTCCTATGGATACATTTTCAACCCTGGTCACCTGACCAATCGTAGCCTTTGCCCGTGCCATCCATGACCCCCCCCCCCCCCCCTTTTGATTCTTGCTCCTTTGATGTCAGCTACATTCTCGTGTAGGGGGTGTCTTTTATCGGAGGTTACCCGCATATATGCTTTTGCCTGGGCCATCGTATGTCTGGATCCAATCGACAGCAATCCGAGCATTTATCTCATTGTCACAATGGAGGTATCACGCGTACAGCCCAAAACTAGTCGCATTCCTTCATTTTGAATGCGTTCCAGTCGTTCACACTGTGACACTGACAGTGAGTATTACCTAGCCCGTACTTGATTACTGAAATCACGAGCTGATGATACAGGAGAAACAATAGTCTCTGTTCCTAGCGCGCAGCAGCCATTGTTTTTAAGGCTGCCAGTTCTCGCTTGCACTTCTGTATGATCAGTTAGACATGGTACTTGAATGATAGCCCACTATCAAACGTTACTCCCAGATACTTCAGCCTGTCTTGAGTTTCAATGTTCTGCAAATTGAAAGTGATGTCTGGAAGGTCTGCTTTCACTATGGATTTGTTCAAAGAGCACCACATCACACAGACCTTGTTGGGATTGACCTTTGATCCGCTTTCCTCACACCAGTTAGAAACCGCCAGTAGTGTCTCTTGTATGCTCTGGACCATTTCCTTTCTGTCTGAGCCACTTCTGTACATGAGTATGTCATCTGCGAAAGTTATTGTTCATCCCAGTCATGTTGGTTGAAAGGTTGCTACTTTTGCTGTGTAGATGTTAAACAGCACTGGTGATAGTGGAGAACCCTGGGGTAGTCCCAGGCAAATGCGCATTGGTTCTGATGTTTGGTTTAGTTTGGTTTTTGAACCCCGCACTTGAAAACTGGTGTTTTTGTGTTCAAGGGATACCCTGTTCAACCCCATGTGGGTTATAATTTGGGTATATAGTGTTCATCATTACATATAGTGTATTACTTTGTTGTTTATAGTGTGTGTTGGCTCTTCCAGACTGTAATTTATCTGCCGTTTGTTGTGGCAAAGTTTAATGTCTATGGTGTTTGTAATGTATCATCTTCAATGATATCATATTGCTCTCTCTCGCCATTGACATTTTTTTATATGCTGGGCTTTTGTTGGTTTTGGATTGGTGGTTTTTGTTTGTTTGTTTTTTATTTTGTTTTCTTTTTATTTAATTCTTCCACTGATATTGAATGGACTTTTTGGCATTTTTGTTTGTTTGTTTTGTTTTTCCTTGTCTGATGTCCACGTTCCCAAGCGAAATGCAACTGATCTCTCCATTAAGGCAGCTGCTATATACCTTGTTATTCAAGGGTTTACACCACATGCCATTATACAGTCTATTAGGGTTGCAAGGTCCACACTGTTATAAGCATCCTCTAGGTCAATTGTGACAGCCACCTTTTCTCTTTTACCCTGGAATCCCTCATACACATCGCACACAAACATTCCAGCGTTACCCCATGTTGTTTTCATAAGCCTATAGCTACCCAGGGTATCAGGAAGGATGTGTGCATTTTCGAGGTGGCTCATTACTTGTCTTGCAACTATCTTTTCAAGTAATTTACCATAGACATTCTGTAGTGTGATAATTTGATAGCTGTTGAGCAGTGTGGGATCTTTGCCAGGTTTAGGAAATGGCCGAAGGTAACTGTGTAGCCATCCTTCCAGCACCTCAACATTCTGTATGCTGGTATTGAAATCGCTCACGATATTTATAATGGCTATAAATAATAATTATTATAATAGCCCCTTCAGTCATAAATGACCATGGCAATGCGCTCCTGAGGTGACAGCCCTCAGCTGCTTATTGTCCTTGTGTTCCTTTCGACGTTTTTCTCCTCTCTTCTGCTTGTTGTGTGAGCTTATTTTCGCCCAATCTGAGGTGGCACCGCAGATAGCATCGCCACTTGGTGCGATCGGCAGCTTCATCCTCCCAGGCTACTGGATTTATTTATGTCCAGTGCCCTCATGTCTCTCTTGTACACATCTTTGAATCTCAGCTGCGTTCGCCCAACTGTTCTTTTGCCATCTGCCAGTTGTCCGTAGAAGACATCTTTCGGGATGCGACCATCTTCCATGCAGCGGACATGACCAAGCAGCGTAGTCTGCGCTGTCTAAGCATTGTATACATGATTTGAAGACCAGCACGCGACAACACCTCGACATTTGTCACTTTATCTTTCCACGAAATGCCGAGGATGTGGCGTAGACGCCGTAGATGGAAGGTATTGAGCCTTCTTTCTTGCTTAGCATAGGTTGTCCAGGTCTCGCTGCCATATAGAAGTGTGCTGGTGACGCAGGCGTTATATACCGCAGCTTTGGTTTTCGTTGTGAGTTTGGAGTTTCCCCAAACACGCGATATGAGGCGGGCAAAGGTAGCTGCCAATTCGAGTTGTCATATACAATCGTTCTGATGGGGAGTTGCCAAGTAGCAGACAACAAAAGTGCGAGGGTGAAGTCTGAAATATAATGTAGAACATTGTAGACATACGGCACTGCATTCCCGAAATCGTCAAGTAGACAGCTCGGACTGAAGCCAGGAAACAATAGAAGTAAATTCTGACTTTAAATAGGACCGGACTGAGAGGAACACTTCTGAACACTACAGCAAGGAAACCATAAGTTATTCATACAGAAACCGGACTTATACAGGACTTACTCACAAAGTTGCAGAGGGATTGTTAATAGAAATAAATACCCTGGGTGGGGTGATTTCGAAATATTCCGCCATGGAATAATTTTGCGAGTGATGCAAAGGTCACGTCTCCCGTATATGGCATTCAAACCTCCGATGCCTTGCGTACCAACTCACAAACACATCGGTAAACTCTCTCAGCAATGTGTGTAAGATGTAACATCTTATAACTTTATCGAAAGTAATCTTGTCAGTCCTGTCTGTCCAAAATGTGTCATCCCGTATTACCGGACTTTCCGACGAGCGCAGTCTCGCCTTATCAGCAATTAAGCATATACGCTGAGCGATTTAATGTTAAGCTGATGTCTGATGTCGGCCGCTACCGATATTAACCAACATGGTTGTCGATAATATTATCTCAGCCGCTCCTGCAAAGGGAGGGACGGGTAACAAACAGACGTGATGACTTATCTCTGAGAGGGGTGTAAGAAGGAAAATACAAAATATCTGCTACAGTGGACAGAGAAAGAAAAGGGTGCGACTCGGAAAAAATCGCAATAAAATCAGTACAAAAATGTAACTGATTACTGCCGTAGCGAAAGAGAGATCGGAAAGAGGTCGCCCCAAAATCCATCTTGTGACATCAACCAGCATATACAGCTTTTACCAAATGTCAACTAACTCAGGTCAATCCAATGAATACCAACAGACACCTAACAGGATGGAAGTGTATGGAGGAAATTGTCCATCTGCATACTAAGATTACATAAATTAATAACAGTTGTGAACACAAGCTGGTGGTTCCACCCTGGGAGATTAAGCAACCAGACACGGTCTACTACCTAGCAGAAATACTTAAGAAAGCTAATAATATAGAAAATATTAAAAACACAGCCAATAAATATATACAACAACTATCAAAGGACAGCATTACTGTATACATAGATGGATCCAAGGGACGGATAGCAAACTGGGGATAGAAATATATATTCCAATAAGGAAAATGGCAAAAGAGTATGGGATCACGGAAAATACATCTATTTTCACTGCAGACATGGTGGCAATATTAAAAGCGCTAGAAATATTATCTGATAACTAGGCTTAGAAACTAACAATTTTAACTGACTCTCTTTCAACAATTCAAGCACTTAGAAACTTACGAGAATGTAGTAGACCTGATACAGCAGAGGAGATATTTCTAGCTACTATACTTATATTCCAAAGGATGTTCAGTCTTAATTGCTTGGATACCTTTACATGTTGGCCTTAGAGGGAAATGAGAAGGCAGATCAAGAAGCCAAGAAAGGTAGATCTGATAAAAATCTAATAAATGTAGGGATGAGTAAATCAGAAATTAGGAGCTTAATTAAAGAATTAATAACAGATGAATGGAAAGCAGAGTGGGATCTGAAAGGAAGACATGCATATAAAATATTCAAGGCTCTAACAAGATAATGTCAGATATCTAGGGAACTGAAAATTCCAAGTAAAAAGAAACTTCTCAGGCTACAGCTGGGAAAAGGCTATTTTAGAAAAGAAATGTGCAGGATGTCTTCAAGACAATAATATAGAGCATTTCTTGTTTGTTTGTTTGTTTGTTTTTTTTCTAACCAGCGGCACTCGAGCTTTCCAGCCCTTTTGGCTCAATGACACGTCCTTGCGAGGCTGGGGAGACAGTGGACTTTTCTTCCAACCCGGTCAGTTATGTAACTGTAAACACCAGGCCTTTACACCCCTCCCTATAATATTATTTTTGTTTGGTTTGAGCTCATTTTTGTTTATTTGGGTTTTAAAAAAAAAAAAACATACAAGCATAATTCGTAATTGTGATTTGCCCTATTTACAATGATTCGAGAGGTGTGATGCCACTTTCCAATATCGGCAGTTGTTCATATTATTTGGAACTGAAAACAATATATATCCTAATTATAACCCATCAGAGGTTGAACGGGATATTTTTCATCATTAAATAAAAAAAAAAAGTTAGGCCTAACAAACAAATGTAAAGGCGTGACATGTTTGAATTTAAAAAGGACATTAGTGCGACCCGCAAGACATAACACCGGAAATTTACCAAGGGCAGTCCAGCGAAGCATAATTTTTTGGTGATGCCTAGATGGCAGGGAGGATAGTGTGATTCGCTTGCATAGCTAGGCGGGGTTGTCACACGGAAGGTCCTGGGTTCGAGTCCTGGGTAAGCCACTCACGTCTGTTGTTTTTCTGTTGTCTAGTGTTCTACTTCTTTATTTCTTACGAGTGCCTGAAAACATACCTTTATGTTTGTCTAATATTTATTTACTGTTTACAGGCCTCGGGTTTCCCTTCCTTATGTGTTATAAATGGTTATACAATACCAAAAACCTACCCTCTGTCCTGTACTTTCTGTTCTTAGTCTTCTATCATTTACTAGACACAGTATTAAGGTCTTTGTCTTGTGTAGTCTGACCTATACTTTATAATAGGGAAACAACAGAAGTGATTGCGTCATTAATAGGCTGGACTGCCCATGGTAAATTTCCGGTGTTATGTCTTGCGGGTCGCACTAATGACCCGTCATTGAAGCATAATTTTTTGGTGATGCCTAGATGGCAGGGAGGATAGTGTGATTCGCTTGCATAGCTAGGCGGGGTTGTCGCACGGAAGGTCCTGGGTTCGAGTCCTGGGTAAGCCACTCACGTCTGTTGTTTTTCTGTTGTCTAGTGTTCTACTTCTTTATTTCTTACTAGTTATTTTTTTTAAATTAATGAAGATAAACAGAAATCCCGTTCAACCTCTGATGGGTTATAATTAGGATATATATTGTTTTCAATTCCAAATAATATGAACAACTGCCGACATGAGAAAGTGGCATCACATTTGAAAATAGGGATACTCACAATTGTGCTTAGGCCTATACGTTAAATAATAAAATAAAAAATAAAAAAAAACAAACAAACAAACAAACAAAATCAAGAAGAAACTATGAACAAGAATAATATTAAAGTGGAGGGGTGTAAAAGCCTGGTGGTTCTAGTTATATAACAGACTTTACCAGATATTTAATTGACTTTCATCTGTTTAAAGTCACATGCATTGTAAGAACAGCATCAGACCTTCATACTAGTGCCTGAAAACATACCTTTATGTTTGTCTAATATTTATAACACCACAGAGTGGAAAGAAATGATTCTCTACGCCACTACGACATGGCACCAGATGATGTTGAATTCTACTGTTGGGTCAGCATACCTATCTATGATATAACCGATGTAGGCAATTGTCATAAACCAAGTTAGTCTCACAATAGGATTGGATGACCCGAGACCTGGGTCACATAATCACGTGACTAAAAGTGTGTTAGTGACGTCACGTGTCCTCCGCCACCAAAGGAAGTAGCTAAAGCTTCGGCGTATCGCTAGTACGGATACTGATTGGGACTGCCCTGCAGGCGTACAGTTTGTCAAAGTGACTCATCGCCACTTTCAAGAACCTTCAGTTTTATGTTGGATGTTAATTCATGAAAAAAGGTAAAATTACGTAAATTTGTCAGTTAAAATGCTTAACAGCGTGCTAGAAGTTAAATGGAAAGTGGGAAAGAGCAATTGTTAGGAACTTCCGCTTAACCACTTGCTTCGCTTACCGCACGGTAAACTAACACAATTGAGGAACACTTCAGGTTTTATGAATATTAGGCAGTTCACATGCTTTGTAACTTTGTCATTTATACCATATAGTAGAACACCGCAAGTGTTTTTATACTTGTGTGGCATTAAATTGACTGGTTCCGATTATAATTTTGTCGTTTACAATGTACACCTAGACAAAGAAAAGGTAGTCATACGTAGCCCCAGCCTTTCAGTGTTTGCGTCCGGTGTCGTCGCGACAGAATAGAGAACGTAATTGTGGCACACGAAGTTGTGGATGGATGATTATATTGAAGCTGTGATGCATTCAGAGCCGGATTAACGTAGTAGCACAAGTAGCATATGCTACGGGCCCCGCGCCAATAAATATGTACATAATTTTTTGGTCATCTTCTAATACGAGCGTTGATGGGAAGGAGCGAAGCTCCTGACCGGGTTGGAAGGAAAGTCCACTGACCCCCCAGCCTCGCAATGACATGTCATTGGGCCAAAAGAGCTGGAAAGCTCGAGTGCAGCTGGTTAGAGAGAAGGAAAAAAAATACGAGCGTTAAACCAATAATCTTGTGATTTATGCCATCTTTAGCGCCTTTTCATTTGGTGTCACGAAATTGTGAGAGAAAGAGCATAAGAGGGTGACTTAGTGTGACTCTTCATTATTTTAATCTTAACTGTTTGCGGACGGAAGCCATTTAAGTGGCGTTGAAAATTTGGTCACGTTTGGACGGAAGCCACTTTTTTGGCTCTAGGCGACTGCCCCTCTAATTTTGTTTCGTTCTTTGTGAAAGAAGAGTTGGCCACTCGAAAAGCAGCAGCTGGGAGACTTTTTTCAGGCCATAAATCGAGGATTCCTCAGCAAGAGAGAGGTTGGTAAGAAAACGAAGATGGCTGTATACCGCTCCACCTATGTCCCAGTCTTGACATATGGATGCGAGTCATGGGCAATGACTACAACCCACAAAAGCCAGATCCAAACCTCAGAAATGAGGTATCTGAGGAAGGTGGTTGAAATAACAAGAAGAGACATGGTACGCAACCAGACGATACGTCAAGGCCTTAAATCCCACCCCCTGCAGACCCAAGTAGAACAGTCCCAACTAAAATGGTTTGGCCATGTCTGCAGAATGGGAGAAGACCGGCTACCACGACAAGCATGGAAAACAAAGAGCCAAGGATCCAGACCCACAGGACGACCCAGAGTCCGCTGGGAGGACAACATTAGACAATCTTTGAAGGACCGAGGACTAGAATGGAACCAGGCCAGGAGGAAGACAGCCGATAGGATAGTCTGGCGATGTCTCTTCCAAACCTCTACACCTCACGGTAGATTGGGAATGACTAAGTAAGTAAGTAAGTAAGAAAATTTGGTCACGTTTGGACGGAAGCCACTTTTTTGGCTCTAGGCGACTGTCCCTCTAATTTTGTTTCGTTCTTTGTGAAATGAATTTGCATTAACAATAAAAACTAGAATTTAGGAAACGGAAACTTCCTGTTTTAATTGAGGTATACGGCGTGCTCGCACTCTCTTTCGATCTTGATTAAAATTTCTTGATTTGTAAGGTTAGAAAACTCAAAAAAAAATGAGCAGTAGACACAGAGATATTGGACGTAATTATGCTTCTGGAAGTGAAAAACGTAAAGCGAAGGAAGAAAAAGAAATAAGAGATCAACTTGTGATATAAAAAACACGTAAGCTGACAGAATATTTTGATGTTCATGGTGGTGGTACTCTAACCGCTGAAGCTGGAAGTACAGGAACAACTAGTACTAGTGCAGGCTGTGCAGCAGAAAACATACAGCAAAACCCAGTATACACTGAGTCTGAATGTGAAAGAATAAGTGAAACGAAGAAGTACTCTAATGATATTGGTGACTGGCCGAACAATATAGATGACTGTGAGCGTGAATATTGCATATCCAAGGGAAGTGAAAAATGTCAACATGTTGGTAATGCCTTCTCTTCATCCGTGCGATTGTATGACACTGAAAAGAAAACCCGATACTGTCAGAAGTCTTATTTTACACATATTCATAAACTTACAAACAAGCAACATGCAAGAAAATGGTTATGCTATTCAGAAAGTAAAGGGCGCCTATTCTGTTTCCCATGCAAGCTTATGAGTTCAGAATGTTCATCAAAGTTTACTGCGGAAGGGTTTAATGACTGGAAAAATGCAAGCAATCTATTGCGTTGACATGAAGAAAGCTCCTCACATAGACAAGCTTTAATTTCACTGTTGATGCGTAAAAACAAAGGTGAACGTGTCGATTCCCATCTTGTGAAACAAATGGACATTCTAGAAAAGTATTGGCACAAACTTCTAGAGCGAATAATTGAAGTTGTGAAGTTTTTAGCAGAACGAGGCCTTTCATTTCGTGGCAGTGATGAAATTGTTGGGTACCCTTATAACGGGAATTACTTAAGGTTGTTAGAATTACTGGCCAAGTTTGACCCTTTTCTGGCAGAGCATATAAGTACTCATGCAAACAAAGGATTTGGATATACATCATATCTATCTAAAACAACGTGTGAGGAATTCATCAATCTGATTGGATCCAGCATACTGGATCACATTCTCTGTGAAGTGAAGAAATACAAGTATTATTCCGTTTCATTGGATTTTACTCCAGATATATCTAATATGGACCAGCTGACTTTGACTCTGCGCTATGTTTTGCCATCTGGACCAGTTGAAAGATTTGTGACAGTTTTGGATATGGAAGGTCATAGTGCTGAACAGCTTACTAAAAGTCTACTTAATTTTTTAAAGGCAAATGACATTGATATTAAAGACTGCCGTGGTCAAAGTTATGACAACGCCAGCAACATGAGTGGCAGGTTTATAGGATTACAAGCACGAATTAATTGATAATGATAATTACTATGCAAATTAAAAATGTATGTGTTCAAATATGTTTGTGTTGTTTTATTGTTTTTTTTAAAATATAGGGCCCCTTTCTTAACATATGCTACAGGCCCCGCACTAGCTTAATCCGGCCCTGGATGCATTGAAACATAAAATTACCATTGAAAACTAGGATTAAACATGTATGTGCAAATATATTTTATCTTTGCCACACTGCATTGTCGTCTCATAGCTCAAAAATTAGTAGACTAAAAGAAAGGTGTATTTTTAGTTTTTTTTTTTTTTTACATTGGGCGGGACCCATTTGGTGTTTGTCATGTGCAGCGCTTCCTTTTTTTTTTCTCTTCCGCCTCCAAAGTAATAAATTAATTCAAGTAATGGATACTCTTGTTCCTGAATTTATATGACTTCAATAACTAGTGTACTAGCTGAGTTTTATGAACGTTTGAGAGGTAAGTAGGGCCTACAATTATTGAATAGGCTAATGCCAGTTCCGTGATTAATAATGACTGTTTGCCGGACATGCGTTGAGCATTTAATCAGATAAGAGACGCTCTTCTCGGAAAGAGGATATCAGGACAAGAAGAGTGAAGAAAGACAGACAAAATTTTAAATAGCCTAGGCCTACATTTTTGGAGAAATGTGTTCGATGTGTTCTTCTTCTTTCGTTCGCTAGAAATATATTGTCTATATCTGCAATGTTGTTTCTTGTATAAACTTCACTGTCTTTTGTAGTTCATACAGAGGTCCATATAGTTTTGCTTCCAGTGTTGTTTCTCTGGGCCAGTGGGTTTGCCTCAATATATCATATTCGGGGCAATCTTGAAGTACGTGCTCCGCAGTCTGGGGTGCCTGTACACATGGCTGAATTGCCAATCTTGAATTTTGTATACATGTGGCTGCGGAGGCGGTTGTGTCCTGTTCTGAGGCGCAGAATGACAATTTGTTCTGATCTGTTCATAGCTTGGTAGTCATCCTGTGTTGGTAGCTTTCTGATTGATTTGATCATCATTTTCTTCTGATGGTACGTAACTGGTACCTACATCCGGTTGCTCGTCTGCAGCACCTTCTTTAGCCAGTCTGTCCGCTCTCTCGTTTCCTGGTATTCCACAATGAGACGGTATCCACTGCATGGCGACCCTGCGCTGGTTGCACAGTTCAGAAAGTAGGGCTTGTATACCTGGCAATTTTCTGGACTGAAGTGCTTGGAGTGCTGATCTTGCATCTGTCAGGAATACTACAGGCTGTGGACTGAGATTGTTCAACAGTTTCTCAGTTGCCACCTTGATTACCTGGATTTCTGCATCATAGTTGTTACAGAATTTCCCCGTTGGTACTCTGACCGTATCCCTAGTGTTGTTTGGGTATTCTATGTACACTCCTACTCCTCCATTCTTTACTGCATTCTGTGCTGACCCATCCGTGTGTACTCGGACCCAGAGGTCCTGTGGGTATTCATCATCCAGGAAACTGAGAGTGACTGTCCTATGTTGCATGCTGTTCTGTTCGTCCCTGTCGAATATTCCTTTCACGTTTGATGTGTTCTTCTTCTTCTTTCGTTCGCTAGAAATATATGTGTTAATTTTGATCTTTTGATATTTATACATTTCTGACGTGATCAGAATGTGCACATACCAACCTTCTTCATTGTCCTACAATGCTAGACAATTTGGATATAGAGATAAAATGTGTGGAAGGTTCTTAGAGGAAAAAGTGGATAAATGGAGCGACTGGAGTAGGCTACATAAGAGACAGCACACCCATTACAAAAGTCCCTTGAATAGCTCAAGAACTCTACAATGTTTTTCTGTGACTCTTGTAATCAGTTATGGAAGTGTTTGATACTGGTTGAAATGAAGAAGAGTGAAATGTGTTCTTCGATGCCATCCAGATAAATCGTCCACGACATTTGGGTTAGTATTCTTAACCCTGACCACTTATTACTTCATCTGTGATTTCTTTATTAAGGATATATTGAACACATATCCCTATTTTGTCCATTTCAGCCCTTGATAATTAAGATTCGTAACAGACATTTATTTATCTCTTCAACTTTTTTGCTTCTTTAATCATTTTATAACTACAGTTGCTTGATTTTTTTGTTTAAATATTAAATAACGCGATACCAGTTCTCACCATGTCTCTGCTAATTCCCCTCTTCTCGATCTTTACCATCATCAAACAAATTTTTTAAATCTCATTTTTTCCCCTAATTTGTGAATTTTGCTTATCTGTTTATTTCTATTATCAGTGATCTTGTTGTAAAGTTTTACTTTAATTTGTTAAAATTTTCATAGCCATCCATGATGCAAATGTAATATGCCGAGGAACTATTTCTGTCACTCACTACAATTTATCTTTTTTTTTTTTTTTTGCCTGATAATTTATTGTGACATTTGTTGTGTGCGCTTGCTCACAGCCTGATGTCCCTCTTACAGTTAGTTTTGAGTGGTAATTACATTGTGTCGTAATTTACAGCTAGGTTGCGATATCTGCGCCTTTCAGCTGATTTAATCTGATTTCAGCAAGCAGTTAATACGAGTTCGCTTCCCTGCCACCTCACGCTTATGTGTATGCTATTCTTCATGTCCATCCAATAGTGCAGTGAGGTGGCTGCACAAGTGAGCATCATCGGAGCCGAGACATAACTCTGTCCCAGAGCTGGGAGGCCCCGTTTCCAGGAACATCACACAGCCAATTGAGGCACCGTTCACCAACTTTTGATTGCAACAGAATACACATGCGTAAATTGCATAAGACAATTTTCTTTAAATTTTTAACAAACATTAGCAATTTTTGGACGTGGCTCATGTTGAATTCATTAGAACTGAAGAGTAAATGACTTCGTTTGACATCATGGATCTTAATATCATACAAGCTATAACTACTTGCAATTCACAATTGACTTAATGCATTTCATGATGTCTCAAGCGTGTGTGATAAAAAAAATATAACAGTTTTTGTCTTTGTTAATGCAAAGACTGCTGATGCTTTTTATTTCCTTCATTCAGAAATAATCGTGGCAAGCTTTACATCTTTGCTTTACATCTTTGCTTTGCTACTGAGTGAACTGAACATTTTTTGACATTGTGCAACAGAAGACAATAGATGCCTATGCCTACTAGCAACAGATTTTAAAGTCACTTGCGTTTCTTTAGAAATTCAGACCACAAGATATTTTATATTTGATTATACACACTAATATAACCAATGGACCTTGCACTAAGTTGTACGTTGTGTGCTTCAGCAAAAATGTCAAAGAAAAAAGCTTATATTTACATAACAGCTAATTGACATTTGCTGCATATTGTATAAAGTCAAGTGGTTTTTCATCGTGGTAGATTTTTCTACTAAGTATATTTTTTGTGGGATAGTGAGCTATTTATTACAGCTATGATCAGTGTGTTACTGGGGCCCGAAAGGGGAGCAAAGAATATTAACACTGTTCCCTGCCAAGCATGTCGTAGAAAGCGACTAAGGAGGGTTGGGCATGGGGCCGGTTACCCCATCCCGTAAAAAGATTGTAAACCACAAAAAACTTCAACAAACATGGACAAGTCAATTAAAGAAAACTAGACAAGTGCCAGTGGAACAAGAGATGAGAAGAAGACGATGGTGATGGATAGGACACACATTGAGGAAACCTGTTGATAGCATTACAAGGCAGTCCTTGTTCTGGAATCCCCAGGGCAAGAGAAGCAGAGGTAGACCAAGAAGCACACGGAGAAGAGAGCTGGAAACAGAGGCGAAAATGATAAGGAGAACGTGGAAAAAACTTGAGATGATGGCACATGACAAGAGGACTTGGCATGTGTTTGTTGAAGGCCTATGCTTCTTTGGGAGTGGAGGGTTATGAATGAATGATCAGTGTCCACTAGAACACTAGGGATATTTGTTATCAACTAAGGGACAAGGACATTAGAATACCAAAGAAATTGTATGTGTATTACCATTATATCTGGACCTGGGTTGTACTTGTGCTATTTTCTGTCCAGTTTTGTCACTCTTATGACTGGCTGTGATGTATTGTGAGTCCTAATTCATTAGGCCTTCTTACCATGACCTGCATGCATGGAGGCATATTTGGAGTCACCTTTATATCTCTTCTTCTTCTTTCTCGTTCGCCCTGAAAAGGACGGTGGTTGCGTTGTGTCTGTTTACGCCGAAGCTGTGATATCTGCACCTGTCGGTCGACACATCCGACTTCAGCACGGCATTTTTTTAGGGACCGGGTTTGCCTTCCCATTTCGATCCGTACTCGCTCAGCCAGACTGCACTGCTGCAGACTGTTTCCAGGACCACCACGTGGAGGTGGAGTACGGTCTTGACCAGCTCTGGTTTGCTGGTCCTGATGCAAGCAGTCAAGCTATGGGTCGCTGACTGCATTCACTATTGCTGCATCTTTGGGTCCCGAGTCACCTTTATATGACCACCAGCTATGCACAATGCTGCAGTATACATGTGGAAGTGATCCTCTGTCTGTGAGGCTAATTACACCCTCATTGACCCTTGAAATCATCCACACACTTCCAGGTATTCCCCCTATGGTGAAATTTGTTGAGAACCCAGCATTGCACCCTAAGCTTGGAGAAGTCACTTGAGCCCCAGATGTGATTCTTTGGCTTTGACCTGGTTGACTGCATGCAGGAAGATCTCACTATGGACCCGGTGATAGGCAGGAGCTGAGAAGTGGCTCTGTGCAGGACGTGAACAATTCCTTGGGTGAGCCCAGAACCAGAGCACAGTATTTTAGCTCTGCATAGTTGGAGAGCCCCCTTGGATGGTGGGGAATGCACAGTATGCAAGTCAAACTGGAGCTCATGACTTCAACTCGGCACATTTCGGAATGGCAGGAAAGCCAAAATCTACAGTGAAGATAATACCAAGGAGTCTTCTTCTACTTGGTATTGGCTGCAAAAGAGCGCAAAGCTCAGTAGCCCTAGTTAAACAACAACCATGGCCTGTCCTGAGTTAGCATTTGCATTCACATTAAGAGATCCTTGGGCTTCTTTTTTTTTCAGTTACTTCTCTGATTTCAGCTACTATTTGAAACTATTTGTTAAAACGGAGATCCATTGCAGCCGACTTTTGATGTAAATATGATGATGTTAACCAATAGTCTATGTGGTCCTCGTCTCACAAAAATCTGAAGCTCAAGGAATGCAAACTAACTGTTAAAATATTCTTGCCTGTAGCATAAATTTCACAGACCTTGACCTTTATTCACAGCTTTTTTCACACTGTAGACTTTTCCATTAAAAATAAAATAAATAAAAAACCAGTTGCATTCTTGACATGTCAGATAGGCTAACTGAGAAGACTTAAGCACTACTCAGTCTCAGCAGAATCAGTCTGGAAATTTTATCCACACTGGATAGCAGGTCAGATTGGCAGAGTTGTTAAAGTGCTTTCCCATCATGGCAAAGTTCAGAGTTCAAAACCTGGTAGCGTCAAGCTTCAGTCCAGCTATAAATGTGTATGTGACTGCTCTTAAGTTCAGAAAGACAAAGGTAGCAAGACAGGGAACTGATCACCCCACCTAATAAAGCTGGTCATAGTTAAGTGAAGTCTCTAACACGTCATTCCCTTATATCTGTTATGAAACTACCTTCTGTCAATGTCAGTGGTGGTCAGAGTTGCTTAGAGGTACGGCGTCCGCCTGTAATTCTTAAGTTACCAGGTTTGGTTCCCAGTACAGGGAATATATTTGATGGAAATTTGTTTAGAACCAGTGGGTTCTAATGATGTCATACTCCCCCCTGATCTCCTGGGTAGTGAAATCGAATGCCTAGCCTCCTCAGATATGGGTGAAAAATTAGGAGGTCCTGTGTGCAAGTTACACCAGTTAAAAATCCCTCGGCAGTTGGAAATTGTAAAGAGTAGGCCATAAGGCTGCTGCCTAGCAAAATTAGAAAAACCTACCCGCCATAAAAATATTTATAGAATGTATGATCCCTGAATACACACATTGGGATCCAAATTTGTTTTTTTCACTGTTGTTTCAAATGGCTTCAGATCAACGCTTTCTTCCATTTAAATGTGTTCTTGAATTGCCGTTTGTTTTTATACTTTTGATCTTTTTTCTTTATATGGAAAGCCATATATGGATTTGTTTGTTTTATTATTGTTATTATCAGTTTTGCTATGTACTGGTGGCAGTATTGAGTTCATGTGCAGGAAGGTGTTGGGCAGTGACATCATTGCATGTGACCTATGTTGCCTTGAATAATCAGTTTTCATTTTCCTCCTATGTCATGTGACCAGTAGAGAGGTAGTTTTCTACCTTTTTTGCTCTTCTGCCTTTGAACTAAATGACCAGTTGTTGCCAGATTTTTGAATTGTTCTCATTTTGATTGTATGTGCTTGATTTAATTAATTCTCTGAGAAATTTATTATGGGAAACCAAAAGCCAGGGATCCAGACCTCAAGGTTCGCTGGGAGGACAACATTAGTAGATAAGACAGCTGATAGGATAGTATGGTGCTCTCTGTGGCAAATCTCTACATCCCAGGGTAGAAGAGGAACGACTATGTAAGACTGAGAAATTTGCAGCATTGTTATTGTTTCCCATTGCCCTCTGGAAAATTTAGGGCAATTTACACTGTTAGCTGTAAGCCTTTAAAAATTACTTGCAGATCAAGGAGGGAAAGTGTGGCACCAAAGGAACGTAGAAATTTAATTTTTCCTTTAATTTTTTTGTCAACTTTTTCCATGAAATGTTGTAGGGAGCTGAAGTTTTAGTTCTTAAACCAGGTGTGTTGCACTGGCTGGGATGAGCCCATGCTGATGTCGGATTTCTTTAATATTATCTGCCTGTTCGTCTCTCTCCTGTAATTTAGTTGATTACTGTTACGCCTAAACTAATAAGTACTTTGTTACTTTCTTGGAACACTTGTATTCCATTGACTACAGGCCTTTAAAAGTTTTTTACTTGTTTGATTATTGATTATTTTAAATTTGTACTTTCTCTGTCCTTTAATTACTTTGTTGGATGTTGAGTGTTGTGGTGTGAAACTGTGCGTGCCTGCTTTTGTGTGACTATTTTCATATACTCCTGACAGTTTCAGTCCATTGCAATTGTTAGTAGTGCCTATGTCAAGTATTTCATAAGTTAAGTTCTAACATTTTTACTTTCACTTACCTGGTAAAGTTCATTACTCTAAATAATTGTGATTTTCGTGTTAACACTGCTTTTGTTATTGATATTTTTACCCCCCCCTCCCCAATAAAATGCATACAAATCAGACACAATGGCTAATTAAGGATGGTCTACGGCTGGGTCATCTAAACATTTACCATCTATTAGGCAAACTTCCTGAGCTTACACGAATTCTGAATCAAAATTTTCATGTTTTTGGACTTTCGGAAAGTCGTTTGAATGACAACATATCAGATGATGATATTGCACTACAAGGCTTTAAAACTGTTCGACGAGACTTAAGTAGGAAGCTAGAAACAGGTATAGTGGTATATATTTCTACTTCTATTAGTTATCGCAGCAGAAGCAATTTAGAGACAGCAGAGACTGCGTGCATATGGTTAGAAATAAAAACACTGAGTCGGGGACAATTTCTAGTCGGGTATCTTTATAGAAATCCCAGTGCAGGAACCATCTGGTATGAAGATTTCACCACTATGATGGACAAAGTATTTACCACTGCCAAAGAAATTATTCTTCTAGGCGACTTCAACATCAAAATGCACAACACAAGCCAAACGTGGGAAAACATACTATCTTACAACTTAAAACAAATAGTCAACCAGCCTACCAGGGTATCAAAAACATCATCCACAACAATTGACCACATCTATGTCACCTGTGCAGAAAACATTATAGAATGCTCTATTCCTATTGTCGCAATGAGTGACCACTATCCAATATGTTGCACGTGGTCAAAGAATATTATAAAGCTCCCAGAAATAAACATATAAGTATTAAATTGAGAAGTTTCAAAAATTTCAACCATGAACTATGTTTACATGATTTGCGAGCTGCACCCCTAGCCAGTGTTTACCAACTTTCTGATAAGATGACGTCATTGCTCATTATAACCAGTCTTAAATCTACGATACCAGATTCCCCTTGTGACCTAGGCCAACTGTCAGCATTCTGTGAGAACAAATGCACCAACACAATCCCATCCGACATTCCGTTTATGACAGTTAATGAAGTGTATAACTATCTTCTAGGCCTTAAAGAGAATAACTCATCAGGACTTGACGGAATCAGTAATCGAATACTGTGCTATGCTGCGCCAGTTATTAGCGATTCACTAACATACATATACAATCTATGTATCGCAAAGAATTATTTTCCGTCGCACTTTAAAGTCGCTAAGGTATATCCTCTTTTCAAACCTGGTTCCTCCGATAATTGTAACCTTGGTAACTATAGGCCAGTCTCTCTAATATCATCGCTATCCAAACCACTGGAAAAACATATACATAAAATAACACAACAACACCTAGTTAACAACGACTTGCTAATTGATAGTCATTCGGGGTTTAGACCTAAAAATTCATGTCACACTGCTCTAACAAAGATGATAGACAACTGGCACCTAAATATTAATAACTACAACATGTGTGGGGCAGTCTTTGTAGACTTTAAAAAGGCATTTGATATGATAGATCACACTATTTTAATTAGAAAACTAGAAACATCAAAAGTAAACTCTCAACTAGTGACAGTAATTAAATCATTCCTGTCAGACAGAAAACGTAGTTTCTTACAATAATTCCTATTCAAACGAAGCAGTGATAAATACAGGCGTTCCTCAGGGTTCTATACTTGGTCCTCTACTTTTTGCCACATACATTAATGACCTTCCACTGCACATCAAGCACTCATCCTGTGACCTGTTTGCAGACAACTCTACTGTTTACACGAGTGACAAAAGTTGTAACACACTCGAACTATTGTTACAAAAAGATACAGATTATCTGATTAAGTGGAGCAACAGAAATCGCATGTTAATAAATATCATTAAAACAAAATGCATGTTAATATCAACTAGACAAAAATTACAAAATTCAGAGAAAACAACACTTCAGATCTACATTGGTACCTCACTAATTGAAAACGTTAATGCACATAAAACTCTAGGTATAATCGTCGACCAGCATCTAAATTGGAACTCACGTACATGCACTGACCAAGCAAACGTCACAGAAAGTTTACCAATTAGCTAAAATCAAACATTTCCTAGATGAAGAAGCACGAAAATTGATCTATATATCTCACATACAAGCAAACCTTGACTATTGCTCCACAATCTGTGATGGTTGCTCAATGTCCAACACAAAGAGACTCCGTTCACTGCAAAAGCGTTCAGTGCGTCTAGTCTCTGACAACTGCCTAACTCAGTGTGTAGATCTATATAAAAATCTTCAAATACTGCCCTTAAGAAAGCACCTTCTGTTTAACAAAGCTAAATTTGTTCACAAAATCCTGTCACATAATGCTCCAGCATATCTGTGGCCAATGTTCAAATACAACGAAAGACGCAGTAAAGGCTTTAACAAATTGCAAGTGCCCAAGCCTAGGCTTAACTTATTCAAGAGAAGCTTAGCGTACTCTGCTGCTCATCTTTGGAATTGTCTTCCACAGAACCTAAGAAACAACCTCAGTCCCTATTCATACAATCGTAGACTTTTCGAATACTTTATTAGTTCTGATTACATGCCCACCTAAACAGATTATCTTTTCTTATAATATCAACTGTAGGTTCTAATGACGATGTTTGTACTTTTCAACATATTTTATGTCATGTTTATAAGTAGTTAATGTTAATATGAGTGTGCTATTTTATTTTACTTTTCAACGTTGAATTCCTTGACATTGATATGTAAAATGCAAATGGGAATAAATGAATTCAGTATGAAAGGTGAGAGAAAGGAAGGGCAGAATGTCAGATGGGCCTGCATGCCCAATTCTCAACCCTTTGAAAATAACGTTCGTTCGTTCGTTCGACCTCGTGTTCTAAAACCAGTTCATCTACTGTTCTAGGCATGTAGTAGTAATTGATCAGGCTACTGATGGCCAATCTACTTTTGTTCAGCCTCTATATATTTGATGCAGGATATAGTTCTTATAACACTAGTCAACAAATTTTCAAAAGTTATTTGTACCAGAAATTAAATATACCATTTCTTATTGATTTTGACATGCTAATTTCAAATATCATAATGAAATTCACCAATTGGCTCTGGTTTTTTTTAAATTGATGAATTTACATTACAGTAATACAAATAATGTATGCTTGTTTAATTCTCTGGGGTGAACAGCTAGTCTTTCTACTTTAGCATTATAAAAATTGTTGTTACATACTCAATTAATTGATATTTCAACATAAAATGATAGAAAAAATAAAAACATTATTTAAATTTCACATATCATGTTTTAAAAAGGCACATCTGAACCCATTCCATCATTATTCAGTCGCTGTTCGAGCTCTCTTTGCTTGCTTCTTGTAGTCAATCGATGAGGTGTCTCTTGTCACAGTCCAACAGTAATCAGCAAGCATTGAAGGGCTCCAATTGCCTTGATACCTTGTCTCCATAGCAGCAATGTCCTGGTGAAATCGTTCACCATGCTCATCACTGACCGCTCCACAGTTTGGCGTAAAGAAATCCAGATGAGAATCCAGAAAATGAATTTTCAAAGACATGTTGCAGCCAAGACTCTTATACTTAAGAAGGAGATTTTCTACAATTTCATTGTAATTATCAGATCTGTTGTTTCCAAGAAAGTTGTCCACCACTGACTTAAATGCTAGCCATGCTGCTTTTTCCTTGCCATGCAACACACAAAGAAACTCGTCATCATGAAGAAGTTTTCGAATTTGTGGACCAACAAATACTCCCTCTCTTATTTTAGCTTCTCTCAGTCTTGGAAATTTTCTGATGAGGTATTTGAAAGCCTCATCTGTTTTCTCCATTGCCTTGACAAAGTTTTTCATGAGACCCAGCTTAATGTGCAAGGGTGGCAACAAAATCTTGCTGGTGTCGACAAGTGCTGGGTTATCAACGTTCTTACTGCCAGGCTGCAATGACTGCCTGATTGGCCAATGTCTTCTGATGTAATGGTCACTTCGTGCACAGCTATCCCACTCACAGAGAAAGCAACAGTACTTGGTGTATCCACCCTGTAGTCCAAGCAAAAGAGCGACCACTTTTAAGTCACCGCAAAGTGACCAATGATGATAATGATCGTAGTTTATACACTTCAAAAGCTGCTTAATGTTTTCATAAGTTTCTTTCATATGAACTGCGTGACCAACTGGAATTGACGGTAACACATTACCATTATTCAACAAAACACCAAAAGACTCCTCTTGGATGAATCAATGAAAAGCCTCCACTCTTCCGGTATGTAATTGATTTTGAGGGCTGCCATTAAACCAGAAATTTTGTGGCACACAGAAAGGACACCCTCTTTGAAAAAGAATGTAATAAGTGGCTTCTGGCGGTTCCTATACACAGAAATTGTAACATCTTCTGCCAGGAGATTCCACTGTTGCAATCTGGAACCCAAAAGCTCTGCCTTGTTCTTTGGTAAATTCAGATCTCTCACAAGATCATTCAGTTCACCTTGGGTTATTAAGTGTGGTTTAGTGGATGTAGTTTGCTCAAAATCTGGGTCGCTTGAGGTTGATGGTTCAGGACCACCAATGTCCTCTTCTTCATCAGTGGAAGCAGCTGAAAATGATTCTGGCACTGGGAACTGGTAGGTCATCGCCATGTGGTACAGGACGTATTGCAGAGGGGATGTTTGGATATTCCAGAGTCCATTTTTTCTTCTTTGATATGCCTTTCCCAATTGGAGGGACCATGCAAAAGTAACAGTTGTTGAGATGATCAGTGGGCTCTCTCCAAATCATTGGGACTGCAAAAGGCATAGCTTGCCTTTTGCTAGTCAACCACAGTTTAAGATGTGCTGCACATGTATTGCAGCATATGTGTGGCGCCCAGCTCTTATCTTGATCTCCTATTCTGCAGCCAAAATACAAACTGTACGCCTTCTTAATCACTTTAGTTATATTTCGTTTTTGTGATAGAAATGTCACCTCACCACATATATAACAGAAATTATTAGCACTGTTCACACATGTCCTAGGCATTTCTAACTACGATACTTTTGATAAGGACAAATGCACTAACTAATGGCAAAATTTTATTAGAGATAAGATATTTATACACAAAGGTGATGTAATCATAAATAGGATTGCATCATCAACTTCTAGTTACATTTTTATTGGTCATTAGAAAAAATTATGCAATCGCCCACAACAGTTGCGTCATATATATAAATTGACCGTAATTAAATAAACTAGTAGCATATATCTTGAAAACTAGAGCCAATCAACATTTTTAATGTCATTTTCGTTTTCAGCACACCAAAATTAGTTAAGATCAGCTATTTTCATTTCTGGTACATTTTGGTTGTTGACGTGTAATTTGTCTGTTGCCATTTCTTATAGTAAGAGTTTGTAAGAATATACTATTTATCAGTTATAGTTAGATACCATACTGGTATTTTGATGTTTGAGTAGGGGTGGTCATCATTGATTATTTCTCATAATATTGTTTCCAGTTGTAGAAGCTAGACATATTTTAATAATGCAGTACATAAATAGATATTAAAATGTTAATGCTTTTAAGGTGTTTGATAATTGAGTCGTTAAATAGTTGATTGTACATGAATTACAAATCATTTACTGTCTTGAAGTACAGTTCCTTTTGTAGAGTATTTGCAAATTTTGAAGAAGTAACATCATTTCATAACCATAATTACAGAAAACACTATTGTAGTCAAAACAGACAAGATCACCCAGCTTCAAATTGAAGCTTAAAGAAAAAAAGTTCAGTATTAGTTTAACATGAACAAGTGAAGCTGGAGATTAAAAGTAGAAAGTTTAGATGGATGGAATATATGATCAGGAAACAAACGCATAACCAGATAATGCAGCCTATAGGGAAAGAGTAGAGTGGGGAGGCCAAAGAAAACATATAGTTGATTGTTACAAGAAGAAGCCAAAGAGGTTAGGACTTCATTGACAGAACTGAAGAACAGTCCAGAATAGGAGTATGTGACAAGCAGTAGTTTCAGCTCTGTTTTTCACGGAGAATAAACAGAATGCATCATGATGTAAATTTAGTTTCGTTATTGCACCTCAGTGACATAAGTTACACACTGAGACAACAGAAACAGTTGATAATAAATGATACAAGAAAGTAACAAAAGCATTGGAAGTTCTCAGGTACTGTATTGTATAGTGAGATTCTATCAAATAGAAGCTATTTAAACTTTATCTTTGTCTTCAGGTTTGAGTTATTCTATAGTTTTTATGTTTCTGATTTTGCTTTTTATTTCATATTGTTAGTAGATGTTATAGTTTTTATGTTATTATTTCTTCTTCTTCTTCCGTCCTTAGCCAAAGACCGACCAAGCAGTCAGAGGCCATCACGCCTTGTGGCGTCTTAAGGGCAACAGCAGATTGATTTTCTCTGTTGTAGTTTCCCATCACGCCTAGCGGCGTCTTTAGGGCAACAACAAATAGATCCATCTGCCGTTGTTTCCGTAATCGGTGTGACAAGCCAACGGGTGATCAGCCCATTGGGCCTTATTATTTATTTATTTGCTATTTTCCCATGGGCAAATTCCTCTATCAGATTTATATGTTTAGTGTTTTTTTAAAAAACATTTTGTATATGCAGTAATGGCAACGTCTTTATAATTATTATTATTCTGTTAACAAGATAATTGCTGCTTGTTAACCTGTTTTAACTTGGAACAACTTGCTGTGCAATCCCTCATGTATGCCAGTGATACGGTACATGCATTCCATTCATAACATGTTATTATAATCGCGAGAATTCATTTGCAGATGTTAATTCTGTTCTAGTTATTGTTCTGAGCAGGACATTTGGTCTGTGAAGCTGTCATTTCTGAAACATTTGTCGCAAATACAAAATACATATATAACGGAAGTATATTCTCTCTTGCTGTCCGTATTTGTCAAATCATCCTTGCAAATTAATCATTTTGTTTTGCACTTTTGTAGCCTGTTCTGATTTTGATCAGTGTGGTACTTGAGTAAAATTAGTGGTTGTTGGGCATCTGGAGGGCTACTGTATTAGCCAGAGTTGACAGTTAAATGTTTTTATAAAGGTAAATAAAGCGTTGCCTGGCCCGCGCTGTTGTACTTTATATTTACGTACACCAGAATGTACTGGGCGAAGGGACGCCGTAATTGTACCTGCTTTCACTCATATCTGCACTTGTCAGTTGCTTACTTTTCTACCAACCTGTCACCAAAAAATCCACCTCGTGCGTCATATTTAGAGTACAGGGCAAGAACTGTCACAGTGATTACCTGAAACTGGCCCCTTCTGAATTTGTGGTTACTTCCCTTTGCAGTGCACTTCGCTTTTGCATGAATGTACTTGATACGACCGTTATTCGGTAGCCATTTATGATTTGTAATTGTTTGGCCAATGTCGTATTTTTCTATCCTTGAGAGAGGAGTGAGAGATAGAGGATTAAATGTGTGAATGTTATTCAGTTTTCTTTATCTTTCAGCTGTCTCAATGAAGTTTCAACCAGATTTTTTAAACCTGTTATATTCAGAGCAGTTTACCTCATATTTTTTTCTTCAGAGTTTACCATGTCTTATTTTGTCAGTAATTTAGTAAAAGACATGCATTCATATGAGTTTTTATTTTTTTTTTACAAATTTCAGATTTCAAGTTAATGGCTTTTAGCCCCATAAAGGGTCCCGTTTATGTAAGTATCACTTTATCATTGTTATTATTGACAGTTAATGTTGTGATGAATGAGCAACAGTTGCATTAGCAAATGGTCATTAAAAGCAGCTGTGGTTGTAATCTTAGTCATCATCATCACTTGTTTTATGGAGCGTAGAGCCATCCCTGCAGCTGGTGCCCTTGCAGGAAACCTGCTACAGTTTAGACAGTTTCTAAAGCAATTTGTTTTGCCAGCCCTGTGTACATCATATTAGTTGTGTTGTATGACACGCCTTAAGGAACAGTAGTCCTATTCCGGGCTGTAATCTTAATAACAGTGGTAATATGAACTGTTGTTAAGATAATATTCCAACTGTTGACATTTGTACAGATTGTAAAGTAGGACCTATCCATTAAACAGCTTGGTTCATTACTGCAGTGGGTTCCTTATAGGAGGCCTGTGCAAAAACACTTTGTGTGCTGTTGCAGTTGTGGTTTTTCTATCAGTTTGTTGTACCTGATGAAGTTGTCAGTAAACTGTTAATACATAATACAAAAGCCTTTTCTGTGCATTTGTGTGTGTGTGTGCATAACACCAGGTATTTTTGTGTGTTTTGATTTTTGTTTTTTTGTTCTTCATAAGTGGTATTCAAAATCCAGACTTAAATCAAGTGTATTGTGCAATGACTAGGCATTTTAAAAACATGAAATACTAGAAGATAGCTAGTTTTTTTACTTTGTATTGTGTGACATTTAACACTTGTAATTAAGTTTGAAAATGTCACTACATATGTAGGGAGGGGACACAATGACTATACATTTGGAGCCTGACCAGCTGAATCAGACAGATGCAAAATACTTTGTTGTGTTTGAAGGGACGCGTCGGCGTCATATTGTCTCAGCTCGTCAACTCTCTCCTTCAGAGAACTGCCTGATCACGTACATTCCAGGTAAGAAATACACACTTAAGCATTGAAACTAATTAACCAATACAGAGTGACACTTTGCTTGCTCAGAATGGGTCTGTTGTTTGGGATCTGAGGATATTGCTGTCCTGATGATGTGTGTATCTAGCTATCAGGTTTATAATATTTTTTTTTAAAGCGAAAGACTCATTTTGATTAATCTGAGTTTATTTATCATCATCATCATAAGCTTGTGTCTCCACATCGAAGGTTAACTGCAATGGATCTCCCAAAATCATCTTCTCTTGTCTTTATGGCGTAGCCTAAGACTCTTTCCTGTCCATCAACTTGATGTTATCTTCCCACTTCTACAGTTTATTTATACTTGATTTAAAAAAGAGATTGTCAGTGTTGGTTGCTTATTTTTATTGAAATGGTGTTTGTATAATCTGCATTTTGCTGCATATTATGATCATTGTCACGGATTTGCCTTCCCTGCTTTGCAGTAGTGGTCCAACAGTGGCTAAAACTCAAGAGTATCTACTCTGGGTTTTTTTTTTCCTTAACCAGCGGCACTTAGGCTTTCAGCCCTTCGGCCCAATGACATGTCATTGCGAGGCTGGGGAACCTGAGGACTTTCCTTCCAACCCGGTCAGGAGCTTCGCTCCTTCCCATCCACAGAGGGTTTATCACAGGAGCCGTTCAGGCTGTTCAGTCAAATTTCCGGCCGTAAACATTTCTTCAAACGCCGACGCCCGGGTTTGAACCATGAACACCTGGTCGCCAGTACAACGCCGAAGCCATTACACCAGCGCGGCTCCCACTCTGGGTCTTTAAAGGTGTCTACCTTCACACAAGATTACTCTTGGCAGAGTTGTAGATAGAAGGATAATGATGCTTCTATCTCAAGGGAATATCCATAAGATATTTCAGAAGTCAAGAACAATGCTGAGTTGGGCAGAGCAATTGTTAACTTATATCTGATCCACCGCCTTTTATGAAGAATTAAGCAATTATTAATTTCAGCTCGTTCAAGCCCCCACCCTGATTTACTCAGTGGAATTCTTATTATACAGGTATAGCTCAGTTTAGAGTGTATTTAGTAAACTGACTGAGACAAACATACAGTACATCCAAAATGATTAAACCAACTTAAATTTGTATATTTACAAATAACATATTTAATAATCAACTAAGTTTGAACAGTTTAAAAAATATGAATAATCTTTAACAGAAAATACTCATCACCATGCGATGGTAGTGTTTTATGACAGAAAGTCACTTGGCAGCGGTTAGGTTTGATTTAGCTACAAATGGTAGTTTCTGCTCCTGCTAGGTTTTTGGGTTCTGTGCAGATAGGTCACTGGAGTTCTCTCGTCTCTGGTCCAGATTAAAGGCGCAGCACGTTCCAAGTAAGATCAGGGAGTAACTGCAAAGCTGGTCCCGTGTCTCTAAGACCCTCTGATGATGGTGTCTAGTTCAACGTCAGTCCACTTCTTCCCTCACTTTGTTCCAGAGATTAGTACCCTCACTGGAACCACCAACTAGTATGGTAAAAGAAGAGAAACGAATACACTCTGAGTATTGAGTTTTCCGACACATACTTATGTGTCCCCATCTTCCTATTCCACCATCACATCTACCTCAGAATTTACCCTTGATGAGAATTAAGCTTAATCCCTCGAGAAAACTTTCTTTACATTTAAATTGAATAGCTTTATATTTACTTTACATTCAAATGAAAAGGTTAATAGTATAGATAGAGTATATCTGCATCTACATTGGTTGAAAAATGTTTACAATATAGATTGAATATGTTTTCAGTTTACATCTACACTGGTTGAAAAGCTTGAAAACTTTTATTATTTTAAAGTGAATAGGTTTACATCAGTGTTTCTCAACCCTGATAGTAGCAACGCCCCCTTTTGACAACTAATATTTTAAAACGCCCCCCACCCTTTTAACACCACTTGCTCTTTATCGTGTATACACAAACACACACATATACATATATTCGACCATACTTTAAAAAAAGCAATGCAGTAAATGAGTTATCTTTTCTTATAATATAAAGAAGAAGAGAAAGCACATTTTTAAAAGCAAAGTTATATTAAATATGTGTTTAAGTACAGGATTATATACACCACAAGTTCATTATCCTTGCATTACAAATTGGCGGAGCAAATGATATAAAATTAGTTCTTACAACTCTATAACTATCATAATCACATCATTTTAATAGCGCCTAAATAACTGCCTATATATCTTCAAATCTGAATATTTAAGCTTCTCCTTATGTAAGGTTAGCTTGGTTGTGTCGAGAGGCTAACGAATGTTTCGAGTGTTGAAGGACATAAATCTCCGCCTACAGTCTCCTGACAGTGGTAACATCCCAGGTACTAAAATTTTGCAGTTGGAATCCTTGAAACACTCCATGGGACGCAGGGCAAATAAAAACTATCGTGTTACAAGCTATGCGAAGGGGAATATCTTTGTAATTGTTTCATATTGATTCTTGTAAAAATGTACACAATGCCCCCCTGAATGGAAGTAGCAACCCCCAATCGTTGCGACCCATAAGAATGCCCCCAGACATCTAGAAAACGCCCCCTAGGGGGCGGTACCGCCCCCGTTGAGAAACACTGGTTTACATAGACATTTACACTGGTTGGTTTGTACTTGTAAATATTATAATTAGAATGTACATCATTTCTTTCATCTTTTCCTCCCTGCTGCATATGGAACTTTAGTTCTCTTTAAGAAACTAGCAATAAAGCAGTCACCAGCCCTTGCAGTGGTGGTTCATAAAATCATCATTCTATATGCTGAGGTTGCCAGCCTCAAATGACTTGGACATCCACTAGCAATTTTCACATATTAGTATTTACATGGCAATATATACATATTAGTTCACATATTAGTAGTGAAAAAAATAGAATGTAAAATTCACAACTTCCGCTAATCTTGGCTCACAGACTGTTTGCTCAGAGGAATAAAGGCACTGGAATAGGTCTCTTACACGTTTTCTTCGGGGTCATTATTTTAACAGTGAATTCCCACTTTGACTGTGCTTTAGATTCCTCAGATTCCTGGTGTCCTTGTTAAATGGATAGAGTTTATTCTGAGCTCTGAAGTCCTCAAAATTGGTCAAACAATGGTTCGGTTCCGATATAAGAATCTTGATTCTAGGCTCTGGCAAGGTCTCGTTGTCATCTTGGCAAGCGATTCTCACATTGAACTAGACTTGCAAAAAGTGTCAGATTATATTCACTGTCTTTCCCTGCGTTTGTTTGTTATGATGCTAAGCAGGGCTCCAATCATTTCAAACATGCATGTTTTGTGGGGTAATTTCAAATATTTCCACGTATGAAAAATTCTGAGTGTAATGCCGCCTCTCCCATATATGGAAATAAAACATCCGATTGCCTTCTAGGCAAACTTACACATCTGTAAACTCATTCGACAATGTGTTTCAGATGTAACATCTTACTTTCCTCTGACACAGGTAGACCGGAAATGATTATGTCATTCAAAATGTGCCGCCCAGACGAGTAATCTCTATATCCCTCGCTTGTGCAAACAAAACTAAATGCGGAACTGACCAGGCCCATATGGTTTTTTTACCTGCATTAATCTCTGCAGAGCTGTGAAGCGCCAAGCTCATGTGATGAATTATCAGGGGAAAAAAAAGGAGTGTCAGAATGTTTTGACAATATTAAATATCTGCTTGATACGAGTAGAAAGAAGTGTGTCGACCCGGAAATTCCAGGTAATCAGTACATACAACAATTGAAAATGAGTACTGCCATAGTGGAGAAGAGATCGAGAAGAGGCCGCCCCAATCCATCCTGTGACAATCATGTATGTTTAGATTATTGAAGTGGTTAGAGGGCTTGCCTGTCACGACAAAGTTACCAGGTTCCATGATATTAATCTGGTAGTGTCATGATCCAGTCTACCCGGCTGTAAAGGGGTAACTGACTCAGCTATTCAGTTATACAGGCAAAGGCAGCTAGAAAGGGAACTGGTCACCCCACTTCATAAAAAGCTTGATCTTGTATGAAGTCTCTAACACGTCTCTCCCATATGGCATTATCTGATGTGGGACAGCTGTTAGTGTTTATATTTAGAAATGCTAATTTATATTCCACTTAAGCACAGTCTCTTTTCCAGTGAACTGGAGTTTAGGGTAAATAGCTATAATGTATCATGCAGGTGGTATTCCCCATGTTACTGCACTGGGTGACATTCTTAAGTGGCATGACAAGTTTTCAAAGCCTGAAGCTGTAGCACTGAAGTACACCTCTGTAGCGAATTGCCAGCTAGCTTTAGTTTTTAGATATCTTATTAGATCTATCTTTAGCTGCTTTGTTATTGCTGGTTGAAGGATTACTGTAGAAAAAAGTTCTGATTTATTTATTGAAAAATTTGTGATACTCTTGACCATGTGGTCTTAAATTTTGTCCTTTGGGACATTAATTTTATTATTCTTTTTCAGATATCAAATTTTGGTTGTTGTTTTTTTATTAGTGTGTTTAGATTTAATGAATTTTTTATGCTGAAAGTGCAGTGTTTTGAGTGAAGCCCCTTGTAATCTCGGGGGGGGGGGGGGGGGAATCTCTGAGACAGAAAGAATAGGACGAGTGTTACCTCTGATGTGTCAAACAAAGCGACTGCTTTGAGGTTTTGCATGTGGGCTGACAACCTGATCATGTATAACAAATTAATACAGAAACCACTACTACAAGAACATGTGATTGCTTGATTCAGGCTCTCTGCAGGGATACTAGCTCTCCATGCTCCATAAGGAGCGAAAGGAATAATGATGGTGATGTATCATAGTCAATACATCTTGTTCAGCAATAATAGATCTATTCTAACAAATGAGGTCTGTTTTTTTTAAAATTACCATTTGTAAAGGGATATTATCCTGGAAATCTCGATGAAAAATTGGTCTTGTTTCTCATTTATATTTATTTATGTTGTTTAGCACACCAGTGTGGCAGAGATATTATGATTAATAGATTTCAGATATCTATTCTTTATTCTACACTTGTCTTTTACCTTTCTTTCGCTCCTTTACCTTTCTTTCGCATACACTAGATTGTTTGCAATTCAAACCTTTGTCATTTCCTTTCTAATTTAGCAACGCATTTTATTGCGGTTAGCTAAGTTCTTTGATGAGAGATCGAATCGTGTTAATTCGTTCTCGACAGGGATAATAAGGAAGACCATTGTCTATCACTTTTCCCTGATCTGTTCGCCTGTAAGTTAATTATTCACGGTGAAAGATTTGAGATCAAAGACGAGCTCGCTTATATTGCGTTTATGACCATAGTCTACAGGCAGAATAGTGTGAATTCTCGAGCGAAGAAAATCTCGCACGGTCTGGTAAATCATGTTACACAAGATCTAAGAGAGACTGCTCGCTTGATTTGCCTGAGTCTGGTTTCGGTTTCAGTGTGAAGAATTCGTTTGATTCGCAGAATGAGCAAGGAAATATGTAAATCTGGATGTAGGTGCTAAATGTATTAAGTCTGGGCTAATTTCTTTCTTTTCTATATTTAAACCCCAGCAGTTTAGACTTCATTCATTCAGTACTCCTCAGTTTCAGAAGACAGATCGCTTCATTCTAGAATACCTTGTAGAGTGAAGTTCTTAGTTTCTCGACATCTAGCCGAGTTCTAGAATACCTGTATAAGTGAAGTTCTCAGTTTCATGGAGATAGCCTGTAGTTCTGTTTTGGAGGTAATAATATAGTGACTAGTATTGTCGAGTGATTAATTGTTAGTTCGAATTATATCTTCACTAGATTTTTGTGCAGAGTGTTTTGCCAGTTAGGCCAGTCATTTGATAATTCTCTTAGTTTTACTATGTTACAGTGGATAGCAGAATAAATAATAATTTCTAGCTAAACTATAATATCAATTTTATTCACTGCTAGTAAACAGTCAGAGAATAATTTAACCATCTAAGTAATGCACTGATACATCATGAGTGTGTGATTTCTTTTAATGACCAGAATTTATTTCACGGGAGTTTTAAACGATGAGACAAGCTCTAAGCTTATAGTTTCTGATTTAAGTTAAATAACCGAAGTGAATATTATATTTTACGCGAGGGTAGGATAGGATATGTGTATAATATTATGATTTAGTATTCTGTATGTTTCTTTTTCTTTTATACAGCATTTGGGTCAAGCCCAAAATCTACCAGCAGTTTCAGTATATATGAGAATAACCTAGAAGAAACATTTTTGTACTTAAATACATGGGTTTACAAGTTAAAACCTGTCTGGCATTGTGTTTGCATCCAGAAAGAGACAGAGTACCCATTTCACGAACTTTAAGACTAAATGCAGTAACTGTGCCTATCGAGCCAGATTATATTTCTTCCCTAAATCTTATGTACATTCAGCCCCTGTGGCGAAATTACAAACAGTAACATTTCCGGTTTGGGATTAATTTGTGGTGGACCATAATTTTATATTGAGAGAAGTTACAAACCTGTCATCTCCTTAAGTTGGAAACCTAAGATTTGACATGTGAGCCCATTTAAAATTTCTTACCTGAACTGATTCAAGTGACATAAACAGTAATCCTAAATTATAGTTGTAAAGTGAACGCTCCCCGGAACATTGGTTGAAACCTGTATCTGCAGAGCTGGGGTTCTCTTTATAAAAAAGAACACGGATTCACGGTGTGTGTGTGTCCTAAAGTTTGCGCCTGAAGGTGCAAGACATCAAGTTTGTAGGTAAGAAAGAATGTCAGTGGCCACTGGTGAATGAACAGAGAGAAAGCAGGACTGAGTGATGTTGAGGATTGCTTCATGTCTGCAGCATGGCGCATTCCTCAAATGATTATATCTCCGCGACTGATGTCGATGATTGTTTCATGCTTACAGACATTTGGATTTGTGCTCGATCCGAATGGCTGTATCATGGAACACCTCAAACGAATAGAGATATATCTCATCGACCGATGTCGATGATTGTTGCATGTGTGCAAGCATTTGAGTTTGGCCAACTCGGATTGCTGCACCGTGGAACATCGCAATTGAATATATATTAACGACGTAGTATGCATATCACTATGCATGACGCGTATGTCTTTGTAAGGTCATTCGACGTGTGGGCTTCGGCCAAAACGGCAGCGTATGGCATGTGTGGCCATTGCCACTATATATTCGACTTGTGGGTTTTGATCCGAACGGCAGTGTGTTTCAAAAGTGTGGCCATTGCCACTTATATTGTGTGGTACAACCACTTTTTAATTGTGTGGCTGGGAAGCCATTTGAGCAGTGTATTTCTTGAACCAAACGTAAGTCGTCGTATGAATAACGCAGTTTGCATAATTATGGCAGATTAGCCTGGCGTGGTATGCCAAAGGAACATTATGTTACTAGCAATAGTGTAAGACTAGTATAGATGGATATTGTACAGCTAGCGGCAAGCGTAAGCCTAGTGTAACGGATATTAAACGACTAGCAGTAGACGTAAGCCTAGCATAATAAGTGTATTGCGAAACTAGCAGGATAGTTAAGTCTAGTGCAAAAGGCTATTGTATAAACTAGCGACGGGAGTAAGTCTAGTTAGCCTCTGAATTTATGCCAAAGGACATTGGCCGTTAAAAGGAACTGACCTCTAACCAGAACTCTAGATAGAGATTGTGAACATGTGCTTATGAAATAATGAGAACTCTTACAGATCGTACATGAATGTGATGTGACTTTTGTTCCCATGTAGTTGGTGTCTGCTCATGGTATGAAATTACTAATTAAATATTTTGAGTCGTCAAAATCACAGTCTTATCAACTATCGTATTCGGAGTTGAGTTAAATGCTATTCATCTTCAACTGATCATGACCAGTGATGATTAATGTCTTAACACGCTGCATCTCACACTGCCAATATAATCAATAAGACAAGAGACTAATACAGGTCAGTCAAGGGTCGAATATTTAATATGAAACATATTCAGCACATAATGTATCACAAGGGTTAAAGCAGACATTATCGATACCAACGAACAGTATTACGGAATCCTACAAAAGTGATAAGAACCCGAGGGACTTTGACTCTATAAACTGAATACGCATATAATAACTTGGTCATCCTCAAATACTAGAAGTCATCGAAGCACCCAGAACATACTGGGGTCCCGGAAGCTCGTAACATTCTGGTGTCAGAAAGTGTCTGGATTTCGTGAATACTGGATTCCCCCCTTCAAGTATCGAAGAAAGTCAAACTGATGATGAACGTTATGAAAGCAAAATCATTCATTCAATCCTAACCGGCAACTGAAATGCGCAGGACAGAAAGTGACGTCACTACATCGATGCCGTCAACGTTAGCAGACAACATTGCCTGAGAATCCGAATTTTTCTTCCACAAGAGACTGATTCACGCAGATAGAACGGTAATCTTCCACTCGAGAACCTGAACCAGTGGAGAATGTATCTCTTCATCAAATTCATCTGAGGCTGCGACGCAGATCGATTGAAGAAACTACGTTCGAAGACCGAAGCAATACTTTCAAACGGTTCCCTACTGCGAAGGTCAAGGTCTACCATTAATGGACTACAGCTGTTGAAGACACGTTTCGGAACTTGGATTAGAATTACATGCATTCATGTATTTCTCAGAGGGACAACTAAACAGATAAGTTCTTGATTTTACTTGGGCGCTTGAACATTATCATATTGTCCTTGCATTAGCTTTGGTCTACAGTTCATCATCACTTTACTTACTTTTTACTATCATCTGTGTTTCCCCATTCATGTTTTTCGTATATTCGTATATTCGTCGTGTTTAATATTGACTGGAATTTTCCAAGGAAAGCTTCAGTGAATGTTAACTTCTATTAGATTTGCATGCTTATACTGCTGACTGAGGATCTGACTGATTATATTTTTTCTTTTGAGTCAGGATATAAATGTTTCTTCTGTTCGCATTATAACCATATTTTGTGTACTTAGCAGTTTCGTCAAGTGAATTACGTCCTCTTTATTTACATAACCTAATTTCAGTACTGTTGACAATTGTTGTCGTGTGTGATCTAAAACTTCTTTGTCTACACGTTCGTTTATGACGACTTGTCTTGTTATATTTTTGTAATGTAAATTCTTTTCTTTCTTTTACTGATTACTGTTTATAAGTCTCCTTTATTTACTTTATAAGTGTAAAGTGTTGTTGTATAACTGAAAAATCATTTCATTGTAACTCATTTGATTGTTTTCACTGTCTTTGTCACATGTTCTTGGAACTTGTTTGTTATTGATTAATATATTCATGTACATATTATAGTGAGTTCTATAATCCTGGTGTATATTATAGACTATTGAAGGTACTCAGAAACCTATTATCATGTCTACACTACAGGAATTCATTGATATTGGAAAAAGTTATGGAAAATCAGGGGCGGAACTACAAAGTTTTGCAGATACGAAATATGATGAATATTTATCGCGTCTGGAAAGAATGGAACAGCGCGAAATGACTAAACGAGCTGATGAGCTTAGGAGGTTTGAATTAACCCAAGAAAGGGAAATGAAAGATAAAGAATGGCTCAGAAGGAAAAAGAAATATCCATGAAAATGGAATTAGAACGATTGACTATAGCTCAACAAGAAAAAGACAGAGAGCAGAAAGATAAAGAATTAGCTCAACAAGAAAAAGACAGAGAATTTGAGAAGGAAAGAATGGCACAACGAGATAAAGAAATGGAATTAAGGAGAATGGAACTTATGCAACTGGATCAAGCACATAAAAATGCCATGGAAATGGAAACATTAAAACTTCATGCAGAAAAAGAAAAAGCTTTAGAATTAGCTAAAGTGCAGTCTGAACAGACTAAGACTGCGGCTGCTACAAATATTTTTTATCCTAAGTTAAAAATGCCACATTTTGACCAAACTCGCGATTGTGTTGACTCTTTCATATCTAGATTCATCATCAAGGTCACAGCTCTGAACATACCCAAGGAAAGATGGAGCAGTCTTTTACTTGATTTTTTGACTGGTGACTCACTTAAATGTTTCATGAGTCTTGATGAAAAGAGCAGAAGCGATTTCGATGTCGTAAAAGAGGTATTACTAAGACGTTTCCAGTTAACTGAGTCTGGATTCAGAGATCGCTTTCATGCGGCTAAACCAAGCAAGGATGCAGATTTTGGTGAATTCATTGCATCTATTAAACATTTCCTTAGCAGATGGATTGATCTATCTGGTATAAATAAAACATATGAAGGTGTTATAGATCTCATGCTGCGAGATAAAGTTTTATCCGCATGCAGCACTGAATTAGAAGCATTTTTACAGGAAAGACATCCTAATTCTATCGATGAGTATGAAAAACTCGGAAGACAGTATCAAACCGCACATCAGAATAAAGATCTTCATAGATCGACTATTCGAGATCCTATGCCTGTGTGCGCGGCACAACATGATCACAGACCTCGATCGAAGAGCTTTGATGGACGTTGTCGTTCAGATTATTATCAATCCGACAGAGGTTTTTATAACTTCCGTCGTCATCGCTCTCCTTCGAATTCATATCGACGAGGTTATAGAGGATATTCACCTCATGATCGTGGGTATCACAGAGGCAGGGATTATGATGGTTCACATCAAAAAGGATACTATAAACAGAGATCATCTTATGGTAGAGATGCCAGGAAGGATGACTCTACTGATTTTTATTATAGCAATAAAAAGTCAGTCAATAATAACAAAGGTAATGCCAGATCTCCGTCGAGAGACAAAAATAAACAGAGACATGCAAATAGTTGCAGTGTTAAAAAGGAAAAAGGTAATGATGATAATGATCATGCGAACGCATGTATGGTAATGAATGATACATGTTATGAGTGTCAGTCGAAAAACAGATTAAAGTCTACAATTACACTTGATTGTGGTCATTGTATGCCAACAATGTCGGCATGTGTAAATGTCGGTTATCTTACATTTCATCCCGGAATATTGGATGGTAAGGTAGTAAGAGTTTTGCGGGACACTGGGTCTTCAACGATAGGCATAAAGCACTCGCTTATCGAGCCCTCTGCTTTTACAGGCAAATCAGTTAAGTGTGTCACATTTGGTGGGAATATAGAAACTTTCCCTGTGGCACGAGTATACATTGATACTCCTTTTTACACAGGCACTGTCTATGCCTGCGGCTTGAGAGCACCCATAACTGAAATTATAATAGGAAACATACCAGGAGTTAAAGATTGCACTCCTGAGGAGATTGCAATGTGGGTTGAATCTCACCCACAGGTGGCAAATGCTGTTGTAACGAGAGCACAACAGTTAGCTACGGATATGGCTACACCACCTCTTCCTATAATAGATACAATTATGTCTCAAGTTGGCACTGTTTCACCTTCTGTTTTTGCAGAAAAACAGAAGAGTGACCCAACTTTACAAGGATTGTTTAGCCGAGCAGAACAAAAAACTATTAAATACACAAGAGGGGCTAAACAATGGTTCAAGATAAAGAAATCAATACTCACTAGATATTATGATGATGGCAAAACAATTATACATCAAGTGATAGTACCTAAAGAATACAGACCATTGGTCCTACAAACAGGTCATGACTCCCCTATGGCAGGGCATATGGGGATCAAAAGAACATTGTTTCGTGTTACGTCACAATTTTATTGGCCTGGGGTTAATAAGGATACAAAGTTATACTGCAAATCATGTACAACATGCCAAGGTATAGCACGTAAGGGCAGGTTCCATACGGCACCCTTACAGATTACAGACGTGCCTGAGAGACCTTTCAAAAAGATTGCAGTAGATATAGTGGGTCCGTTATCAATTGTTTCAAATAATGGATTTCGTTATATTTTAACTTGCGTAGATCTTTGCACGCGTTGGCCAGAGGCCATACCGTTGAAAACCATCACAACTGCATCTGTGTCTGATGCATTATTTTCGATATTTTGTCGAATCGGTTTTCCGGAAGATATTTTGTCAGATCAAGGATCACAATTTACTTCCAACATTATGAGGGATTTAGAATCCATGTTATCTGTTCACCACTCGTTTTGTAGTGCGTATAGGCCTCAATCAAACGGTGTGTGCGAGCGCTACAATAGCACTCTAAAACAGATGTTATCTAAGATAACTGAAGAATGCCCTCGTGAATGGGATCGGCTTCTGCCGGCGGCCCTCTTCGCTTTTCGTGAAGTGTCCCACGAAAGCACGGGGTGGTCTCCGTTCGAATTGGTTTATGGTTCGAATCCGCGCGGACCAATGATGATACTCAAGGATTTGTTGATTGGAGCATCAATTGATACAGCCACTCGAAACAGCTACGAGTTAGTGATTGATCTCCGACAACGAATCATCGATGCGTGCACTTATGCATCCCAGAGTATAAAATCAGCCACTCAACGATCAAGATTATTACATAATCAAAAGAGAATATTAAGATCATTCAAACCAGGGGAAAAAGTTTGGTTGTTGCTACCTCATAACGATAACAAATTACTGATATCATGGCAAGGTCCATTTGATGTTATCAAACAAGTCACAGATGTTGACTACTCAGTGAACGTTAGAGGTAAAATCAAAACCTTCCACGTCAACATGCTAAAATTAGCAGTTGAAAGACCACAGGAATTAATTCCTGTCATTAACTCTATTGATGATTCTTCACATCATACTGCTTCTTTTGCAGTTGTTCATGAAGAAGATACCACTTCGTCTATCCCTTTACAATTCCAACTACCTTCTTTGCAATCATCGGAATCTTGGAAAGACGTGACTATTTCTTCTTCACTGTCTTCTTCTCAACAAGATCAAGTTCGGGATATTCCATTTCTTTCAATGATGTTCTCACCGACCTTCCAGGTCAGACATCGCTTATATCCCATGATATTACTCTTACTGATTATAAACCTATCAAACTTAGACCCTATCCTATATCTTTACACCACAAAGATAGGGTAGAGAAAGAGTTAAAGGAGATGATACGTTTAGGTGTGATATCTCCTTCGGAATCACCATATGCATTCCCAATGGTGATTGTTAAAAAGAAGGATGATTCTTTACGTATTTGTATTGATTTTAGGCGATTGAACAAAATTACAATCACAGACGGTGAGCCTATGCCACTTTTAGATGATCTTTTGTCTGAATTATCTAATGCTACTTTCTTTAGCAAACTAGATCTCTCTAAAGGCTACTGGCAAATTCCTCTTGCCGAAAATGCCAAACCTTACACAGCTTTCACAACTCCTTTTGGGCTCTACCAATGGAATTATATGTGTTTTGGGTTGGTAAATGCGCCAGCGACGTTTGTGCGCATGATGCGCCGCCTTCTTGGCGATCGTAAAGATGTCATCACGTACATCGATGACATCTGCCTATTTCATGACTCGTGGGAAGACCATATTGATGGTTTAACTTCCCTTCTACATACGTTACGTATGCATGGTTTGACTGTGCGACCTTCAAAGGTCCAAATAGGTTGTCAGGAAATTTCTTTTCTTGGTCACCGAATAGGTAACCACAAACTGTATCCTGACGACAATACAGTCAAAAGAATTCTTGAGATTTCTACCCCTTCAACTAAGAAACAAGTTAGAAGCCTTTTAGGCTTGATAAACTATTACCATAAGTTCATCCCGCATTTCGCACAACTATCTACACCTTTGTCCGCACTGTTGACCAAAGGTAGTCCTAATAAGGTACGTTGGGACAAAGATTGCGAAAGCGCTTTGGTAACAATTAAGAAATTATTTAGCAATGCACCTATTTTGTTATTACCGAATATACGTATTCCATTCATTCTCCAATCAGATGCCTCGAGCTACTCAATGGGTGGTTGTTTGCTGCAATGTTACAAGGAAACACTCCATCCATGTTTCTATGTGTCGAGGAAACTGACTCCGGCTGAACAGAAGTATGCGACAGGTGAACGTGAGCTCCTGTCGATGGTCTGGTGCCTGGAGAAGCTGTCAAGATATCTCATCGGCACGCACTTTTACATTATGACAGACCATAGTCCTCTTACTTACATAACAGCTAGGACAATGCGTAACGCTAGAATACACCGATGGTACTTGTTGATTCAAGAATTTTCATTTACGATCCTGCCTATTGCTGGATCAGACAATAACTTGGCAGATCTTTTATCGCGCAACTTCTCTGAGAAGAAATTGAATTAACTCTTTAGTCACCATGTTGACAAGTGCTACTATTAATGTTATAAAATTTAATGTGTCTACTTAATGATTATCATAGTTATAAGTAGGTAGTACTAATATTGATATGTTCGGGAGACGGGCGTCTTCTCCATCACTATCATCCGTGCCACAAGTGTCACGTTTGGAAGTGAGGGGGATGATGTTGAGGATTGCTTCATGTCTGCAGCATGGCGCATTCCTCAAATGATTATATCTCCGCGACCGATGTCGATGATTGTTTCATGCTTACAGACATTTGGATTTGTGCTCGATCCGAATGGCTGTATCATGGAACACCTCAAACGAATAGAGATATATCTCATCGACCGACGTCGATGATTGTTGCATGTGTGCAGGCATTTGAGTTTGGCCGACTCGAATTGCTGCACCATGGAACATCGCAATTGAATATAGTAACGACAAGTAGGCATATCACTATGCATGACGTATGTCTTTGTAAGGTCATTCGACGTGTGGGCTTCGGCCCCAACGGCAGCGTATGGCATGTGTGGCCATTGCCACTATAGATTCGACTTGTGGGTTTTGACCCGAACGGCAGTGTGTTTCAGAAGTGTGGCCATTGCCACTGATATTGTGTGGTACAACCACTTATTAATTGTGTGGCTGGGAAGCCATTTGAGCAGTGTATTTCTTGAACCAAACGTAAGTCGTCGTATGAATAACGCAGTTTGCATAATTATGGCAGATTAGCCCGGCGTGGTATGCCAAAGGAACATTATGTTACTAGCAATAGTGTAAGACTAGTATAGATGGATATTGTACAGCTAGCGGCAAGCGTAAGCCTAGTGTAACGGATATTAAACGACTAGCAGTAGACGTAAGCCTAGCATAATAAGTGTATTGCAAAACTAGCAGGATAGTTAAGTCTAGTGCAACCGGCTATTGTATAAACTAGCGACGGGAGTAAGTCTAGTTAGCCTCTGAATTTATGCCAAAGGACATTGGCCGTTAAAAGGAACTGACCTCTAACCAGAACTCTAGATAGAGATTGTGAACATGTGCTTATGAAATAATGAGAACTCTTACAGATCGTATATGAATGTGATGTGACTTTTGTTCCCATGTAGTTGGTGTCTGCTCATGGTATGAAATTACTAATTAAATATTTTGAGTCGTCAAAATCACAGTCTTATCAACTATCGTATTCGGAGTTGAGTTAAATGCTATTCATCTTCAACTGATCATGACCAGTGATGATTAATGTCTTAACACGCTGCATCTCACACTGCCAATATAATCAATAAGACAAGAGACTAACACAGGTCAGTCAAGGGTCGAATATTTAATATGAAACATATTCAGCACAGAATGTATCACAAGGGTTAAGCAGACATTATCGATACCAACGGACAGTATTACGGAATCCTACAAAAGTGATAAGAACCCGAGGGACTTTGACTCTATAAACTGAATACGCATATAATAACTTGGTCATCCTCAAATACTAGAAGTCATCGAAGCACCCATAACACACGGGGGTCCCGAGAGTCCGCAACAAGTGATTCCCTTATGGTATAATTTATGCACCCACTTTGTGTTTTCTTTATGCAAGTTTGTTGCTAATGATGTTTTCCTCTTAGAATAGATTAATATATCAACTCTGTTCTTAACTGTAGATGGAAATCCTAGACCATAGCGTATAAATCTGTGACTCTTTGGGGGCTATAACTTTTCTGCTAACGGGATCGTGGGCTCAACAGAGGGGGGAAGGATTACACCTATGGGTCTATTTTTTCAGTAATTCATTAACTTATGTGTATGTGTATTTATATGTGATTGATATTCAAATTTACTGTTGTAGTAAATTTTCTTATGATAAATAAAAATTTACATAAACTTATTCAAGTGTGTCGGTCAGCTCGTCCCAAAATATCTATATTCCATTGTTATAGTTTTCACGTCTGTGCGTCTAACTGTCGTCACTTATGTGTGTGTGTATGTGAGTGGTATATATATATATATATTACTATATATATTCTAGTAGACTGTCTGACTAATCTAGATCTGTTGTAGAGATAGGCTGACCGAGAGAAGCTTCTCGAGCGTCAGGGACAGACTCTATTATTTTCCACCATCTCGTGAAAAATCTATTTCATATATTATCTCCCACTGAGCTATCACCTGTTCTATTTCTATTCAGAAGGGACCAATCTATGTCTTAATTCCCCTATCACAAATCTACGACATATCAAAAGGATCCCGATTATGTGATTTATTAATTATTTTTTTAAACATTGCTCAAGTGATTATGTGTTTAATTTGTGTAAATGTACCATTAGACAACTGTGATTTTACTCCTGTTTTGTTATTTATTTATGTGTATCTTTAAACCCATGAACCTGCATACATTTAAGATACATTTAGATACATACCCCCTTCCACCGTGTTTCACACATTACAAGGATATCAGTCTTGAAGCCCCCTTTTTCTGCTGCCACCTGTACAGTTTTGCCATGTTCGATCAATGTACTAACATTCCTGGTGGCATATCTGGAGATTTTCCTAGAAGAAAAAAGGGTTCATCATCACCGTCAATTCTTTTCATCTGTCTGTGTGTTGCTTCATGCACCACTTTACCAAAGACCTTCTGTCTTGGATGGCCGAGGTTTATTTTATTTAGTTGTGCTGTCCATGTTGTTTGTCGAAGTTTTTGTGGTTTTAAAACTTCTTCAGGATGGGGTAACCGGCCAGGTCACCCATGTGTTACTAGGGTCCAACGGAATAGAATAGTAACACTGTGACCTGCAAAAAAAAACAAAAAACATAACTTTTCTTCATAGTAGATGGTAAATAAGTGATGTTGCACTTCTGCTCTTTCTCTAGCAGTTAATAGTTCCCCCTCAAGTTCTTCTGTTGAATGTGGTTTATGTTTTCTAGAGTTTTCTGGTTCTTCGAGGATATGATCTCCTTTGCTTCTAGTATTGCTGTATGTCATTTTTTCCCTGTTACAATTTTCCCCTGCAGCATTTTTTAATGTGTGCAGATCTTTTTGAAGCACTTCTCAGTCCTGTGAACTTTTCGCAGTTTGACTTTTTGTAGGTCATTGTGTTAGAAGCCATTTGCTGTGCTGGTGTATACTTTCGATTAACAGTTAATTGTACTGGTCTTTTTCACTTCCTCTCAATTGTTCTTGTATTATTTTATGTTAGATTTTCTGTGGCAAAGCCAAGCCTGGAGCAGTAGTAGTTTCTAAAACCTCGACTAAATGGTATGTGTGTCGTCCATTGGTCGATTAGTTGTAAGTTTTCAGTTTCCCAGTCTTCCGCCGTCTTCTCTGAGTGGCTGTTAAAATCACCAAGGATAACACAATTATTTTCAAGCATTTCGATGGCTACTAACTAGAACCGCGTGTTTCCCTTGTGGACTGCGTGTGTTATTTATGTGATCTTTTCGTGACCTGTCACAATGCCCCTTCCTGCTACATATGTTTGCCCTCTTGTGTTTATCTGTGTCTGCCCTCTTGTGTCCACTATCTCTGATTGCCCTGATGATTTGATACCCGCTATTTTGGAATCAGTATTTTAGATGCAGATCATACCCGACATTTTCAGCAACTGCAGCGTCAAGACTCCTGCGTTCCTTTGGATTATGTTTGAATTTTTTTCCATTCGTTTTGTTGGTTTTTTGGCCAGTAGTGTTTTCCCCTAATTTTCTATTCCTGACTTCCTGGGACGAAACACTATCACCATCAGTAGCCCTGGGCTAGACGATTGGGGCTCTGCATTCCGTTTGTCTGGCCGGACTCCTAAGACGGAACGCCACAACTTTTACTGGTGCGTGGAATTTTTGTTGAACATAAAATGTACGTTCAGCCAACGTACTCAAGCTTGGCCGCGAGATTTGTGCTATACGACCCGCCCATCCGGTTGCATTATGCTTTACTAGCAACAACCCGCCAAAATTGGCAGGTTTTTAATTATAGTGTGTTGTTTCTGTTACACGTATTACATTGCTGCTTCTTCTATAGTCTCGCTTGCTCGCTGTGAATGACGCGATCGTTTCTTCCTTTTAGCCATCTTATCATTTCGATCCATAATAATAAGTGCAATACTTTAAATTAAAATTTTGTCTTGAAGAAACAATAAAAAAAACTTACATTTTAAGGTTATTTAAAAAAAAAAAAATGAGTTAAATCCGTTTCCCGAATGAAACTGGACAGAAGAGTATCTTGATTGTCTGTTGATTTAATGCACACCGTCACACTTTGCTATTTTCGCGAGAGTACATATAAGGGGAAACAATACAATTATTGTCTAACTTTCAACCACAGTTGCACCCCCTTATCTGTGCTCGAAAGTTAATGCACTCTCTCGAAAATAGAAAAAAGTGCGCAAATGACGGTGTGCAAAGTGTGACGGACCGACCGACCGACCGAAGTACCTTACGGCGGGAATTATGGTATTCGATAAATAGGATTAGCTTCTTAGCCTTTGGCTGTCTCCGTCCTTCGGACAAAGCAGCTGGTAGTTTACAGTCTGAATTTCCCTTCTCCTGAATTATTATTATTCTCCTGAATGAGTTGGCGCCCAAGGCCAACAAGCGTTATCTACCCGGGATAATTCTGGTCTTAGGCCAGCAGAGACCCGCCCTCACCCGATCTCCTGTTAGTTAATTAAAACGATCTTGGATCCACGACTTCTCAGACTTGCTGAAAGTTTGTTCGACTTCATTTTCAATAGCACCCGCAAAGACAATGTCCACTTCTCATTCCTTACAGGCGTCTTTTGTTCAGGTCTGCCTATGAAATTCGTGTCACCTTGGCTTCCTGATTTAGATGTCAGCATATATTATTATTTTTATTTATAAACGCTGTTATAAAACAAAATTGTGTTAGAACTTTGCATTTATGGCGAAATTGTCAAATCCTGATGTGTCGGGAGTTCTTCATTTGACATGTTCACTTTTGACACACAATATGTGCGGATTAAGACAACATGTTAATACAAGAGGACCATGTATATTAGCTAAATAAACATTTGTCGTGACATATCAGTTTCCTTGGAAACAGGAAAGCAGTGAATTAAACCGTGGGCTATCTTCTGTCCATTTTACACAACGCTCCCCGTTTGTTAGAGTATCATGTGACGTATATAGCGCGTGGAAGCCGCTTGATCCGACGATACGGGTCCAAGGTCGTATCAGTATGCACTCATTCATAAGCATATCAACTTGCCCAGGCAGTGATGAAGACTAAAAAGAGAGGAGTGATAAAATGGATGGATCCGCTGGCTTTAACTGAAAGCGGCTCCTGCGATGAAAATATAAAACACGTTATTCAGAATAACATTAGATTACAAATTGTATACGTAATTTCTCCCACCTGCCTGAATCACTTATGTAAGATTTTTGTGTGTGAAACTTAAGATGGAATTAACTTGCGCTGCTTGTAGACTGTTATAACATCAAAGGCACTCCGCCATTTTCCCCACCCCATCCCACCTGTTCCACCCCCATATCCTTCCGTTTCCAGAATATCACAAACCCATGTTAATAATAATAAAAAAAGTACGAACTAAAAATTGGCCAGTTATGTACTTACAACCTTCTGTGTAAGCTTGGAGGTCTCTAAGACAGAGCTAGTTATATCTAACAGCATCTCTAACAAATAAAATCGCATAATGACCTTGAAATTGCAGTCATCAATTGCATTAAATATAACTCGATGACCTGAGCTCAGCTTTAATTGGGTTACATCCACCGAAACCCAAGTTCCTCTTGTATATAATTTGACATATTCATCTTTGGTAAATTTGACACATTGTCAAGAATAATAGACAGTGTTGGGTCCCCCCCGCAGGCGATTATTCTCCTAGGAGACTTCAAGATCCAACCATCACAATCCAAGCAACGTATGGAATAATCTCCCCCGAGATCCAGCTCTTCTCTCTCTCACACACGATCTCGGAAAATTAATCAGTGAATCCCAGTTACCTGAAATTTCATTAATAATAACAGACCCACTCCATATATCATACCCAGAATTCATAAGAATGTCTATTTACGCTGACAGCAATGAGTGACCATCGTCCTGTTTGCTGTTATTTGACAACAACGAGATAAATATTCAACAGTGAGAGATGGGAGAAGAGCACAGGCATGAAGTTTTCAACTAGTATGGGGTGCTAAGAAACAGTGCATGGTACCTCCCTCATTTTGTCAAGAAAGATGATACAGGACAAAACACACAGAAAGATTTTGGAGCAGCTATAAGAGCTCCAACACACAAATCAAAGTCATCAGATAAAAAAGTATTTGACACGGTTGACCACACCTTGACACACCATAGTGTACTGGAAATAAAATAAAAAATCTACAACAAACCATGTTGACTTGCGATATTCAGTCAACAATGGATATTCAGTCAACAATGCGCCATTATTTCTGCAACAGACGTTATTTCAAACCAGTAGAAGAGTGACTACACTTATATCAGTTAGTCTGCCAAAACCAGGGTATAGCTGTACAGAAAGAGCCTAGCCTGCTTTGAAGCTTACTTACGGAACAACCTTTCCACACCAGCATGCCCGCCCATACACTTTCAGCTTATCTTTATTTAAAACAACTAATCTGCACGTGAGCGCCCATCATGCTCCGTTCTTTGAACTGATTTCTCTACTCTCAGCTCGTTCAACCTTGCCGCTTGTGCCAAGAGGACAAAGACCTCTCATGCGGTTATGCGAGAAATGCTCTATTTTGGCTGAAATCGAGGCAACATCAGGCACATTCTTTTTTTCTGGTACTTGTCACGGAATTGTCTCCCCTGCTTTGCAGTAGTGGTCCAACAGTGGCCAATACTCAAAAGTATCTAATATGGGTCTTCAAAGGTGTCTACCTTCGCACAAGATTACTCTTGCAGAGTTGTAGATAGAAGGATAATGATGCTTCTATCTCAAGGGAGTGTTCATAAGATATTTCAGAAGTCAAGAACAATGCTGCATTGGGCAGAGCAATTGTTAACTTATATCTGATCCGCCACCTTTTATGAAGAATTAAGCAATTATTAATTTCAGCTCGTTCAAGCCCTCACCCTGATATACTGAGTGGAATTCTTATTATGGTATATCTCTGTTTAGAGTGTATTTAGTAAATTGACTGAGACATTTAAAATGATTAAATCGACGTTAAATTTGTATATTTACAAATAACATTTAATAGTCATTTAGGTTTTAACAAGGTTTTAAAGAAATGAATAATTATTTTAAAAAAAAGTTTATCATCACTGTTGTGATGGAATAGAGTTGTGTAAAGGTCACTTGGCAGCTTTTATGGGTTACTTAGCTGTCAGTGACGGTTCTACTCCTTCTGATGGGTTGGTTCTTGGTAGACTGATATTGCTCGTTGCTGGTCAAGGTTGTAGTGCGCAGCACGTTCCCAGAAGTGTCAGGGAGTGTCTACAAAGTTGGTCGCTCGTCTTAAAGCTCAAGCCACTTTTCCCTTCTTGTTCCAGAGATAGTACCCTCAACTGGTACCACCAACTAGTATGGTAAAAGAATATAAACAAAATGCTGTCCTGACTATTGCGTTTCCCGACACATGCTTATGTGTCTTCCTATTCCTATTCCACCATCCCATCTACCTCAGAATTTACCCTCAATGAGAATTAAGCTTAATCCCCCGAGAGAAAACTTTCTTTACATTTAAATTGAACAGCTTTATATTTACTTTACATTCAAATGAAAAGGTTAATAGTATAGGTAGAATATGTTTATATTAACATCTACACTGATGGAAAAGTGTTCACAAAATAGATTGAATATGTTTTCATTTACATCTACACTGATTGAAAAGCTTTGAAACTTTCATTAATTTTAAAGTGAATATGTTTACACAGACATTTACACTGGTTTGAAAATGTAGATATTATAATTAGAAGGTACATCATTTCTTTCATCTTTCCCTCCCTGCTGAATATGAAACTTGGGACTACCTATGCTTTTAGTTCTGTGTAAGAAACTAGCAACAAAGCAGTCACCAGCCCTTGCAGCGGTGGTTCATGGAATCATCATTCTATATGATGAGGTTGCCAGCCTCAAATGACTTGGACATCCACTAGCACTTTTCACATATTAATATTCATATGGCAATATATACATATTAGTTCACATGTTAATAATGAAAAATATAAAAAGTACAACTTATGCCAATCTTGGCTCACAGACTGTTTGCTCAGAGAAGTAGGTTTAAGGCACTGGCAGATGCCTTTTTTTCACGTGTTCTTAGGGGTCGTTATTTTAACCATTAATTCCCACTATGACTCCGTGTTTCAGTTTCCTCAGATTCCGGTTCCTTATTATTTCTGGGCTCTTTAAGTCCTTTAAGATGTTCCACAAAGTCCGGTTTGATAAATGGAATTCTGAATTCTAACTTCTGACAGCCTGGTTTCACCCTGGCAAGCGATCTTCACAGTGTCTTGACACTGAAACGCGTCAGGTTATATTGCCTGTCTTCCCCTGCATTTGTTTTGTTACGATGCTAAGAAAGCCCCAATCGTTTCAAACATGTATGTTTAGTGGGGTAATTTCAAAATTATTTCCGCCCGGAATAATATACGTGATGCAAAAGGTCACGTCTCCCATATATGGAATGAAAACATCCAATCCTCTCTCGGCAATGTTTACAAATAACTTATTATTACTTTAATCTAAAGTAATGTCTTTGTAACAAGGTGTGCCGGAAACGATGATGTCATGCATGTCTGTGCAAAATGTGTCGCACAGACGAGTAATCTCGTTATGTCACTTGAGCACACACAATCCGACTCTTTACCATCTTGGCAAAGAACGCACCCTAGCCTTATCAGCCAATTAACAAATGTGCTGGGCGATTTTAGTGTTAATCTGTGGTCTGATGTCAGCCACACCAGAGATTAACCAACATGGTTGTCGATTAATTATTATCTTAGCCGTTCCTTGCAAAGCAGGGAGGGATGGGTGACAAACAAACAAGATGACATATCAGTGAGAGGAGTGTAAGAATGTTTGAAAATACAAAATATCTGCTGCATAGTAGAGAAAGAAAAAAAGGTGCTGACCACTGAAAAGCACGTAATAAAGTCAGTACAACAAATGTAACTGATTACTGCCGGATGAAGCAGAGATCGACCCAAATATTGTCACAGTACTTCAGAGAGTCTACACTGGCTCTCAGTACAAAACTGAACGATGTTACTAGCTAATGCTCTCAGTCACAAATATAATTCACCCCCACATCCTTTGAGAGCATCCAGGCACTGAGACTTCACTTGTTGTACCTATGACATGATAAAAACCGTAATCGTCTTACAGCTTGCATGTTTGAAACCGTACCAGGCACTAGATGTCCCAGCAAAACCATCCCTACGGCCAAGAGACTAGGGCCTTTCAGTTCCGTTACCACGTCGTCCATCTACGTGATGCGTACACATGTACAAGTCGTGTTGCCGTCTACGCCATAGTATGCAAACAGTGTTAAATGTGCTACTTTTGAGAACTACTGGACGGTAGCTCTTAGAAACTGAAAAGAATGGATCCACACCTGTCGCACTATGCTTTAATAGATGATCATATCATCACCAACGACTGTATTTATTTGGTCATCGTTTCCTTTGATTCTGATGCATCTGATATATTGAGCTTAGAAATCGTATAATCTATAACTTGACTAGCCATCCTTTAGTCATAAATATTCAGCACCCTTTCTACTAACATATGTTCTGCCACTATCCATACACTATGTCCGCAGCTCTCCTTTCTTTCAGTACGTACACCACTGACCTGCTTTCTCTAGCCGTTTTCTTTACTTGTACCGGTGCCTCAGATCACTACCCCATTCGTCGATTTTTTTGGGTTTCTTTATCCTCACTTTTCAGTTCTTCAGATCTTTCTCGCCCACGTTTTCTTTTCATGTACCGGTACCTTCCATTCCTACCTCGGTGATCGATTTTTTTCGTCTATTTATCCTCAATTTTCAGTGTATATTTTCTTTTCTTTGCCGCCCCGCCTCTGCCTACTGGAATTATCTCATGGTTGAGTTGAACAGCAAGAGACACAAAGGTCGCATTTTAGTCCCAAACCGTCCTACCAGACTGCGCAAAACCCAACCTGATTGACTAATTTAAACAAAATTAGATTGGTACTGCGCGACTCGTCACCCTGTCTTCGCTACACCGTAGTTGGAAACGATCATTTTATTTCATGATTCTCCTTTCTGTAAAATAGACAACTGGAGATGTGAGTTCGTTGCCATATGCAAAGCTCGTTTTGAGGGTGCACGAGCCAGCAAGGATCCGGCCAAGGTTATCAAAATGCAGCATCGAACAAGAAACATTCCTCGATTGTGCTGGTGGCGAAATCGACAAATTTGGTATTTTACGCGACAACCAAATAACATTAAATAAATAAAACAGTAAACTCTTGTGTAAAGCTTCGGAATTGCTTATTCGTCCATTTTCTCCACGCTGACCTTTCTGTCAGTCTCTGTCTCCGTCGTTCAATGATACAAACACTTTTATGTCACTTTTTGCTTATTATTTCTCAATCTAAAATGATTGAAATGACATAGCCTAGACAGTAGGAAAATAGAACGGAGAAACGGGTATTTAATGAGAAAATAGATAGAAAGTATTTAGATTTATCTGTACAGTAAAGTTAGCACATTAAATGTTAGCACACGACAAACGATAGCTGGCATAAAACAGTTACTCATCTTCATCTTCGCCACACTGCTCTCAAAATCTCCTGCTCCAGTTGTGCTTTTTCCATGAGCTTATTTGTATGCTGTCAACACATTTTCTAGTGTTAATTTTGTAGCATTATAATTAAGGCGATATCGTTTTATGACACTATGATTTAACAGCCTAATGATTGTGCACTTCTGCACATAACGTAGGACTTTCTTTATGAAATGATATTTATTATACATATATTTTCTTGAAATGTTCTGCACGTTTTCCTGCTGTTCTTTTTTGTGCACACATTTGAAACACGGTCTCTTAATTTTTTAAAAATTATTTCAGTTGTGTTTTCAGTGTGGCGAGTCAGGTAGAATAGATACTAATAATAATAATAATAATAATAGCCCCTTCAGTCATAACTGACTATGGGAATGCGCCCCTGAGGTGACAGCCCTCAGCTGCTTATTTTCCTGGTGCTCCTTTCGACGTTTTCTCCTCACCTCTGCTTCTTGTGTGAGCCTCTCTTCGCCCAATCTGAGGTGGCGCCGTAAATAGCATCGCCACTCAGTGCGATCGGCAGCTTCATCCTCCCATGTTGCTGGATCCATGTCCAGTGCCCTCATATCTCTCTTGCACACATCTTTGAACCTCAGCTGTGGTCGCCCAACTGTTCTCTTGCCATCTGCTAATTGTCCGTAGAAGATATCTTTTGGGATGCGACCATCTTCCATGCGGCGAACATGGCCAAGCCAGCGAAGTCTGCGCTGTCTAAGAAGCGTATACATACTTTGAAGGCCAGCACGTGACAACACCTCGACATTTGTCACTTTATCTTTCCACGAGATGCCGAGGATGCGGCGTAGACACCGCAAATGGAAGGTAATAAATAGATACTAGTTAGTGGAAAATGTCGATAGTTCAGTAGTATTCTCCAGAAATACTGCTAAAAATAGATTTAGGCTTGTGGATGGAAAGAGTGTATTTTCTATAGTTATCATCACATAGAGCTAAAGATAAGGCAACTCTAGCGTGAAGGAAAGTTGAAATGGCTAGCACAAGGTTTGGATCTCTGCCACCACCTTCTGAAATTGGACAATAGTAATGGATGAATAAGATCGTTACATCAATAAATCGAACTGGCTTTACAGATCTCGGCCCTTACCAGACTTGCTAGGTCAGAAACAAACAATAACGAAATATGACTTAATGACACCACTTATACAACTTGTATTTTTTATTTACCAAAATGAAAGGAAGATATTTGTGCAAATGAAATTCAAGTTAACAATTGGAAAAAAATTCAATAAAGTCAATCAAAGTATAGAAGGAAAATCAGTGCTACTTTATATATTCAGTTATAGGTTTACTTTTATTTATATTACTAATATTATTATTGTTATGTTTTTATCATCAGAAGGGGTTTACAAGTCTGAACTCAGTTTTATTCAATTGATTATGAAAATAATATTTAATAGTGATTCCAGTTGTAAGTGAAATTGTGTTGATTCCAGACGGACTTATCTATTGATTGTTTGTCTTGTTACAGCTTTTGACTTCTAGACAGTTTCGGCTTTAACTCCCTCCCCCCCCCCCCACCCCCCATCCACCCCAGATAAAGTGTTATTTTCTCTGGAAAGGGGCTTCTCCTGACCTAGTTTTGAGTTTCTCGTGGAATTGGTTTGGGGCTCCACAATAATGTTTGGCCCACAACAGATGTGTTGGTGTACATGTTAGTATCATCACATGAGAATATTTTGGTCCCCTATCTTCAGGTTGAATTGGGAACTACCCTGAAGCTATCTTAGTCTGATAAAGTCACATGGTTATTTGCCTATCTATTCTGAGGTGCTACAGACAGTTAAACCAGTCCGCCATTGATGAGGCAGTGCATTATCTAGTGCTACAGGGCTGTGAAATCAGTGACAGGTACGGGCCAACAGGTTTTAATAATGCCTGATTACTGGTGTAATAATTAATCTCCATGCAGAGTTCTTCACGAAGGACAGCTTACAGAATATGTTTACATTTACATCTCCACTGTTTCAAAAGTGTTCACAATATAAACTGAATCTGTTTTCATTTACATTTACACTGATTGAAAAGTTTGAAACTTTCGTTAACTTTAAAGTGAATATGTTTACATAGACATGTACACTGGTTTGAAACTGTAAGTATTATACGAGGGGCGTTCAGAAAGTAATGCACCACATCGTTTTTCTGAGGAGCTGTTTATTAAAAAAGCATGACATTTATACACAATATACATGGATATGTCATGTAAACATCGGTATTATTCAACATAATCCCAATCAACTTGTACGGCTTTATGCCAGCGCGAAACAAGTGCATGTATTCCTAGCCCGTACCAGATTTTGTCTTGATCATGTAGCCATTTCTTCGCAGCATGAATCACTGCTTCATCATCTTCAAACCTTGTCCCACGGAGTGCATCTTTAAGTGGACCAAATAGATGAAAATCAGAGGGTGCCAAATCGGGACTATAGGGTGGATGGGGTAGTACAGTCCAACCCAATTTGGTGATTGCTTCCCGTGTTGCCAGACTTGTGTGAGGGCGCGCATTGTCGTGAAGGAGAAGCAGGTCTGCTGGATTCTTGTGCGGCGGAACTCTGCGAAAACGTTGATTAAGTTTTTTCAATGTCTTAATGTGAGCTTGCGAATTGATTGTCTCTCCTCTTGGCATAACGTTCACAAGACTCACACCTTCAATGTCCCAAAAGACAGTGATCATGACCTTTTTCAGCTGAAGGAATTGTCTTGAATTTCTTTCTTCGTGGTGAGTGCGGATGATGCCACTCCATTGATTGTCTTTGTGTCTCAGGTTCAAAATGATGTGCCCAGGTTTCATCACCTGTAACGATCTTAGCCAAAACGTTCTCTCCATCAGCATTGAAACGCTCCAACAATTCAGATGAAATTGCTTTCCTTTGCAATCGGTGGTCATTTGTGAGACTTCGAGGAACCCATCTTGCGCAAACCTTAGAAAATCCGAGAGTTTTTATAACTGCATTTGCACTACCAATGCTGACAGCTGTAAGGCCAGTTGTTGAGTAGTGATTCGCCTATCAGTAAGAATAATGCCCTCAGCGCATTTCAACATTTCTGCGTTGGTGGCTGTGGCAGGACGTCCATAGCGCGGCCGATCAAGCAGCTCCGTATCTCCACTTCCTGATTCTTTGATTCTCTGAACCCAGCGACTGACTGTACTCCTGTCTACTGCAGAACGTCCATACACATCACATAGACGCTTGTGAATGTTCACAACAGTTTCCTTCTCTGCAACGAGAAATTCTATCACAACTCGCTGCTTATAACGCAAGTTGTTAACACGCTCCATTTCAACGGTTTAGGGCAGCCGTATTATTTGGCCGGTTGCAATGCAATTTGGTGCACAGAATTGGCAGATGCGATATTTGAATTGTGCAAAATTTCATGCTTCTATCTTCATTATTAGCTGAGAAAAACGATATGGTGCATTACTTTCTGAACGCCCCTCGTACTTAGAATGTACATAATTTCTTTCATCTTTCCCTTCCCCGCTCCATATAGAACTTGGGACTTACTTATGCTTTTAGCTCTCTTTAAGAGACTAGCAGAAAAGCAGTCACCAGCCCTTGCAGTGGTGGTTCATAAAATCATCATTCTATATGCTGAGGTTGCCAGCCTCAAATGACTTGGACATCCACTAGCGATTTTCACATATTAATATTCACATGGCAATATATACATATTAGTTCACATGTTAGTAATGAAAAAATATAGAATGTAAAATGACAACTTATGCCAATCCTGGCTCACATACATTTTGCTCAGATGAATGAAGTTAAGGCACTTGATTAGTTCTCTTACACGTGTTCTTGTGTAGTCGGCACCTGGGCTTCTACTTTATTGTCGCACATACTATGTCAATATTCCTGTCGTCGGCACCTGGGCTTCTACTTTATTGTCGCTCACAAAATATCACTGTTCCTGTCGTCGGCTGAGCTACTTTATTGTAGCACACAATGTCAATGTTCCTGTCGTCGGCGTAGTACAGTGGATGCATCTGTTAGCGATTGCATTTTCTTCTAGTGCATTACGGTTTTGTACAACATAACACGTGATCCTGAATTTACAAAAGGTCCGGAATTTTTAGAAAGAAGCTGTAAAAAGTACATTGGTAATGATTGAGGAGGCGCTATCCCTTAATTTTGTGAGAGCACAGAGATTGTTTGGCTAACATTTTTTTCAGTAGTACTTCAGTGCATTAACATTTGTGTGAATAGCTTATCAGAGCATATTATTTTGTGATGGGTTTGCACTGTTGAACCTTCTGTGATAACTTGTTACAGCACTGAGGCCCATGAGATCAGCCGATGTATGTGTTTATGTGTGTTTTATTTCAATACATTTAAACGTGCAAATAAACGTTTTACAATACAGAATTGAGTTCTTTACTTTAAAGTGGTGAAACTCTGCAGCCAGTGAACATGACCAAATTATTTTCAAGTCTCCGATAAACGTATGCTTAAAATAATCAATTGTGGAACGTGTCATTATAATACTAGCTTTTCGGGCTCAGGTCATTTGTGCGTTATTAGTTTATTGATTTGCATTAGTAAATGTCCTTTTTTGGTAGACGCCTAAGTAGAGCTGTTCTGGATTAAAAATAATAGCTGAGGTGTGCAAAAACAGATGATGTCCGACTGTGAATTGTTGACAAAGGTCAAGGTTGTCCTGTAGCAGACACTGCCGTACGGGAGTGAAGTGTTAGAGACGGTAATTAAACTAGGTCAAGCTTTATTATGAGGAGGGAGGATCTCAAGCTTTATTATGAGGAGGGAGGATCTGCCATAGCTTCCTAGCAGCCTTTTGCTTTCCCTAGCTCAAGAGCTGAGCCAAGTACCCATTTACAGCTGGATAGAATGAAGCGCGACGCTACCAGGTTTCGATCCCGGGACCCAGTAACTTCACCACGAGAGGACAACGCTTTAACCGCTTAATCAATCGGACGCCCGAATTGTTGTTGTCATAGAAAATGCTAACTATGTAATGAATTGCTTACTTCTACATTTAAATTGCATGTTAGTATCTGTTGTCGTCTTTTTTAATTCCTTCACAAATAAATACATCTATCTCTGTTATGTAGTTGGAAATCCGCTGTGGCGTGTAGTTTCGTCTTCCTAACTGTCACATTCTTCTAGGGGTTAGTTTTGAAGTATTATGAAGATTATATTTAACACGAACAATGACCAAGTATTACGCTTAGGAATAAGTGCATCAACTCATGGTGTACAACAGACACAGTACACATTTATTACGTTCAACTCTTGACAATGTCATAACAATCCATAGGCCAACAGCAGTGGGTCAACACTCATTTTGACCGTTACACTTTTTGCGATCAGTAGATAATCGACATATTCTGTGTAAGTCCGTCGCAGTCCGTACATTGAGTCATAATCATTATTATTCAAGTAACATCGTCCATGGGTTCCAATAAAGATATAGGTACTATCGACACATCCAAGAGTATCACATGTCAATATCTAAGCGGACTCTAGAACACATTTTAAAACACAGCCATCTCGGCCGGCTACACAAAACGATCTTTCTTCGTTGCCGTGCACGAGCACTCACGTCATAATTCTTACGCGTAACGACGCGCACAGCAACGTCCTTTTGGGTACCCAAAGTTCCAAGATAATTGACGCATTGTGTTGTGCAAAAAAGAGATGCGACATCGGTCTTAAGCTTCTCTCGTCACCGTTCAGTTTCTCCCTCAACTGGGTTGGATAAGTCCATGATGCCACCCTCCCCCTTTCATAGAGCCAACAGTCTTGTAGGGCATGTTCTGCTGTTTGTTTGTACTTCCCACATCGACACATATTTGTCTGTCCAAGTGTCACTTTGTTGAACAAATGATATGTAAGTCTGCAGTGTCTGGTTTTCAGTCTGAAAATTGTCACATGATCTCTACTTGGTAATGTGCAGTACGGCTCTGTTATACTGGTCTCTTGGTGTTTGTTGTGTGGTGCGTATTGGGGCAACTACGACAGTAGTTTTTGCCAGGAATAGCCTATGAGATATTAGGTAGAAGGTCTATAGAAATTGGCTCGTTAAGAAAGAATAAAGACCTATTCGAGATAGGGACAAGAAGACGGGAATGCGAATGCTTTCCACTGGACAGTGTTTTCTAATTAATTATGGAAAGAGTTCTGTTTCCCCACGACCTTAGCTTCTGCCCTTAGATCCCGTAACAGAAAAAGCCCCCAACCTCATCTGAGTAGAGAAATGTTCCTATATGTGAATATGTAACACCGACAGCACGAGTGATACATTAACAAACTAGATAATGATCAAACGATTGTTGAGTTTATTAATTAAATATCCACACATATAGGGTTAGTAATTGTTAGAACGTGATGGTGGTAAAAGACGATTCACACAAAACACACAGATGAGATATTAAAATTGCAGTTAATTAAGTAGTAGTTAATTAAGAATGAACTGGTTAAAGTGAAATGATGATGATGTGATATGATACGTGTTACCAAAATGGTGAGTAATCTACACAGCCCACCTGTCTCTAAATGCTTCTCATGGATACGATGATTCACATGTATGCATAAAATGTCCCAAGTTGTCATAAGTTATGTCGAGTGGGGTATCTCTAAGCCGAGGATGTTCTGAGGAAAACTGTTGTCGTACTGAGAATGTTGACGATATATATATATATATATATATATATATATATATATATATATATATATATATATATATATATATATATATATATATATATATATATATATATATATATATATATATATTCCTTCACTGTTTGACTATATCTCTGTAGTGTTGATCAACAGTTAATAGCTGTCATATGAAACAAAAAATCTGTTGTCTAATCTCCCGAGGGTACTGGCCAGACTGGATATCTTCACAAAATGTTAGTGATATGTAGACTCATTATCTTGCGTATGTAGTCGTGATTCATAAAATATACTTTAGAGTCTGCTTCATAGAATGCGCTTAAGAGTGTGTTGCACTTGGTATAAATATGAGATTCTACTTTTGAGCTCTTTAGCTTGACTTCAGATAATAAGCTTTCGAGTGATTTGAACTTGTGATAACTATGTATTGAACTTGTGAGCCAGCAGTATATAATGACGAAAAATGCTGCGTCCACCTTCTGAATTGTGGGTGAGACAATATTCCTTTTTAATTGAGGAATGAAAGATGTCCTATGACGAATTCTGCTAGCCAAATGTCCGTTTTTTGATAACTTATTTCTGGTTAGACGTCAGACACGTTGCGTGTAGACTCAGACTTCTGATGAAGTGAAGACATACAAAAGTCTTCGTAAGTTTTCACACTTAACATCACTGGTTGACTTTCATTTATACTACTACTCATTATTGATCTCTCTCTGAGTTCAATTCTAATGATGTTAAATATCTTGTGCATGAGAGTGTGTGCGCATAGGAGATTGTGATGATGATGAAGGTGAAGTATGAACTATTAATTACCTCCTACCATCCTATCATCTTCTAGGAAAATCTTCTGATTTTATTAATCAGTTATGGAAAGAATTAATTGAAACTCTATCTTTCGCACATTTAGCTGTGAGGTTAAACTAAACAAAGAATAAGAAAATGTATTAATAATCTGTATAAGATCTACTAACCTTCTTTTCCCTTCGCAAAATCCTTTAAGAACATAATTCACCACAGAAATGAATTATTATCCACTCTGAATAAACACGTGTATTTAGGCTAGGCGTTTTAGGGATTTAATCTCTACTTCACAATATAACAACTGGACTCCTCTCTCTAGCGAGCTACGCGGTATATTATATCTCTAGAAGTCCAATGTAGGTTCCTTGGACCGGTGACGTGCAACTCCGCCCATACAACCAATACCGAAGAGACCCTCTGGTCACTCATTCCCAGGATCGCTCTTGTCCAGTCCAAAAGTGGGTGGGGTAATTCGCGACCAACTTTCGTTGCCTGGCTTGCCTGACAAACAGATATTGAGATAATTGGCTGGCCAATGCAAAAGTGCAGTCACATTACTCTCTGATTGTCTATCGCTCCGTGTGTTGGCGGCACTCTTTTGTTACCTCAATTCATTGTCGCCAGCATGCTAACATGTCCCCTCTGTGGCGCCGCCTATTGATTTACATGCCGGTTGGTTTAAACAGCATGAGACGTTTTCACCTGGCCAAGCTGGGCGTCCAATGGGGTGACCCGTCGCTTGTATGGACAGCGGCCGAGCAACAAAGATAACAACAGTCCACAGAAATTGTATAATGCCCAGATGTCTGATTTGGATGACCAGATGTGTTTTCACCAGATTTATCACGATGCAATGTGGACTTCAAACGATGATGTCAGGTATGGGGACTCAATCAAAAGACTTTATTTACCACCGATGAAAGAACAAATGCGGTTCTCTAGATACCGGTCGCGAGTAATCAAAACGATGAAATAGCAAATGTGGGATGAAAGAGCACAAATGTGGGAGAAAATAACATACGAGAGATGTAGGAAAAGATAGAGCTATAAGGCCTTGGCGCTCGTTTATCACAGTGTTCCGTGTGCCATTTTTCGTTAAAGTTGTTTTTGATTTGATTTTTTCATATGGTGCCAGTCTTCAGTTTGGATTTTTCTTCCTCCTTCTTTGGTACGTTTATCAGCTTCTCATTTCCAGATGTCTTGCAGTGGGCGGGGACCACTGTACGTTTAATGTTTTGGTTTGGGAATTAGAGCAGCTTATGCATTTACTGAATCTGTAACTCTGCTTCGCTACACTCAGTATTATATTTCAGCCACTTCGCATTATGGCATCTCAGCTAGCGCTATTATCTATTCCCCCCTCCCCCCACCCCCAACAAAATTCCCCCATAATCGAATACGCCACCTGGTGAAATCGGTCATTTTCCCAGGAATATTCTTCTCGTTCTTTTTTTTTAACGTTCTTTTTTTTTAACATTCTTTTGCTGGGCTTTCTCCGTTTCCTCACTGAATTTTATCTTCCTTCCTATATCCGGATAGCATCCGGTCTTAGTTTTATCCTGGTTTCTTCTGTTCATTCATATAATATGAAGAAACCTTGTGCTAAATGTATTCATGCAAATGAAAACAGTAGGGGCTCAGATTTCGGCTTCATGTCAAGCGATTACAAAAGTAATCTGTGTGCTCTCTTATGTGCTCCTGAAACTTTAACTTCAAGTCAGCTGTTGTTAACAACTCTTTCAGTAATCAGGACTTTCCGATAAACTTCCGTCGTGGTTGTAGTTAGCTTGTTTATAATTTAAAAAAAAAAGTATTACTTTATTCGACCAGTACAGCCAGCCACAGCAAGTTCATGTCACCTGTCTGTAATTATATTCTTGAATAATAACCACAGTGTAAGAATTGTGTCTACCCGACGCGCGTTCATTAAGTCTTCATCGGTTAGGGACTGTTTGATATTGTCTAGATTCCAAATTCTGATCAACCATTGTTATCCATCACATTGTTGTTGCTTATCTTTATTATCTCTGTCGATGAGGTTACATATAAAAAAAAATAGTTCCAGTATTGGTAGCAGGCAGGTAATACCAATGCTAGCAGGAAGAGCAGAAGTTGCAACAACAGTAGCATTAGTTTTGAACTGAGTAAATATTTGTGTTTGAAGAAGGCAGCATTATCCACCTTGCAGGTGATTAGATATCGACTGGACTGTAGCTGCACACCTAAAGACGTGCACATATTTCAAGAATTTCTATATTTATTGCATTAAATTTATCACATGTCAGAAAGAATGATATTTAATACTTTCTTTGTTAACACGTACAAATCAATCATGTGAGTTCACGGAGAGGGACGCTGCGGTGTATGATCGCTACACCACCTGACGCCTTCTTCAGGGCATCTTATTGATTGATTTCCCACCGTTTCGCACCTCGCCTTTAATTTGCGGCTAACTCCACAGCTTATTATTTATAAATTAATATATTATTACACCAGGCACCTTTGTCACTTTTCATCTGCGATGTAGACTTTTTCATATAAAAACATCTTTCTTTATTATACTTTATTTCATGGATTGAAGAGGGAGAACTGTGTGGGATGTTGACAGTCAATTTGGTGCTGTAAAAAAATATATATTAAATTCTTATGTCTCGCTTGTTTTTTTTTTTTTTTTTTTAGTTTGAAGAATTAATTCACTATCTACAGTGCATCACGTGCAAAAGCAGGTAGTTTAACTTGCTGCTCGATTTGCTCATTCCCAATGTTTCTACCACGATCTCCTCATCCCGCCTTATACAATGTTGATGTTACAAATTCCGCATGCCACTGATCAATGTGTGCACTCTCCCTTTGAACCCATCTCTACCAATATTGGCGTGACCTGATTTCATATCCTCAATTATCTCCAGCGGTCACAAGATCTAAGAGTTTTTCCCTGTTAATTATTATCACAGGTTCATTGTACAGATACGCGCATTATTATTATTATTATTTTTGTTGCATGCATAAATTACATTTTTGTCCTGGTTTTTTTTTAATGCGTGATCTTTCTGAGCTAACGAAGTACCATGCGCTGTGTCTTGATGTACCAGTGTGCTTTCTGATGATTTATCCAGCTACCTTCACAATCGATAAACCCGTTGCTCCTGAGTCTTCCATAATGGATCAGAAAACGTCCTAGATCCGGATGTTAATTTTATCCCTATTTTTTTTCTTCGTCTTTGAGCTTCAGGTTTAAAGTATTGATGCTTGCAGTCAATATTCAGCCACTGGGTTTCCTTTTGTCTTTTATTTTTGGCGTGGTTTGTTGGTCTTTTTTGGTTTTTTTGCTTTTTAAAGAAACCTTTGATTTTCTTCCGTTCATTTTGTTTTCATAGACGGTCTGTTGCTATTTTTGCAAGCGGGAAAATCATTGTCACGGCAGTTAATCATTGGACTATATATTTCCGTACAATTTTCTTTCAACATATAGACTAATGGCCCATGTAGTTTCCGAGGTAGTTGGGTTTCTGAGGTAGTTGGGTTTCTGAGGAAACTAAGAAAGAATTGAAATAGAGCATCCAAGAATATACCCAATAAAAAGATAAAAGTCCAAAAAACATTGGGATAAGCTATGTATTTGGAAATCTTTGTAACATAATTCTGTTCACCTAAATTGCCAGGTTGAAAAGTTGATAGCGTCACCTGACGTTGGTGTTGAGTTAAGTGAAGACACAGTCAGCTAGGAGGGGAACTGGTCACACCATCTCATAAAGCTGGGACCTAGTAAAGTCAAGATTCGAACACTTTACTCCCATAGGAAAGTATCTCATATGGACGGACTACTTTTACCAAATTTTTGTAATCCAGTTGGCCAGACGTTTACGAAATGGCCACTTCTGCTCCTACAGTCTAAAGCAGTAGCACTGATTACTGTTTCGGTGAATTTCAAACTGGTTTTTTTCTTCAGTAGGAATTTTGGTGACGCGCTTAGGTTACCTAGATACTAAATTTTGTCTTTTGTATTGGAACGTATGTCCAGATATCATCATCATTGTCATCATCATCATCAGCTGCCATCGCCACAACGAAGATCAGCTGCGACGGATCTCCAGCGTCTCTCTCTTGCTTTGTTGGTGCACTCTCAGAGACTCTTTTCTGTCCATCTCTTGATGTATTCTTCCCACTTATAGAGCTGTCCCCCTCTTGCACGTTTACCCTCTACTCTTCCTTCCATTATAGTCTTCAGCAAGAAAGTGTTACGTCTCTTTATATGGCAACAATATTTCAGCTGTCTTACGTTGATCTCTTTTATTAATTCTCTTTTCATTAATTCTCTTTTCGTTCCTAGGTTTTCTAGGACCTCTATTTGTTTTCTTCTCTTTTCACGAGATGCGCATCGTCCTTCTATTCATCTACATCTCAAGGGCCTCAGTTCTGTCTTTCAGTTGCTTGTTCATTGTCCAAATGTCTACACCAAACGATAATGATGAATATATATAATATTTAATAATTTTCTAGTTTCAATTTGAAAGTTTATTATTTAGGTGTTTGTCTTGTATCATGGAAATAAATTGAGATCTGGTATGTTGGTGATAAATTTGTGTTACACTTTTTATCATATCATCATTTGTATAAGAATCTTCTTTTAAACATTAGAATTACGCAATATCATTTATAAACACGCTGTAAAATACTCAACCTTTTTAGATTTTTATATATACTGAAAGTATACCCGTAATGATTTTAAATTATGTACAGTAAGGAAATTATGGTCGTTAAATAGATGAATGCACTAAGGGTTTTTCATGGTCTGATAATTCCCCTTGGCAGCTGGGATTTTAGATTTTTATATAAACTGAAAGTATACCCTTGACTAATTTAAATTATGTTGTACAGGAAATTATGGTCGCTAATTAGATGTATTCATTAAGGCTTTTACAAGGTCTGATTATTTCCCTTGGTAAAGTGGACATAAATTCTTCGTAGACTGCCAGAGAAATATAACGTTTATATTTAAAATAATTTTCTCTGTCTATATCACAACTCTTTTTAAAAAAAAAAAAGTTTTGGCGGTACCTGCCCTATCTTAAGGCGTACATCTGCACAGTTTCTTTTCGATAGGTCAAAGCGTGTGCAAACGAATAATGAACAGACATCTAGGCACACATTGCCGTTATGTTTTTAGCTGTCTAATGTATTTAAAAGGGGGGGGGGGGGGGCGCTCTGTGACAAGATACAGAACAACTGCTCCACCCGACAGCAAGTAAGCGGCGACTAGTTTGAGGTTGTGCGTGGGGCTAGCATCATCATCGTGTACAAATCACCGCTACAAGAGTACATTGGTGCTTTTGTGCTTATTTCCTGCAAGGGGGACTACTGAATTGGTGGTCTCATGTTTCATAGGGAGCGGAAAGGACAATTATATATATATATATATATATAGATATGTGAGCAATGTGGTAGGACAGGGCAATTATATATACCGTATATAGATATATGAGCAATGTCGGAGGACAGGACATGCAGGATGAACTGTGAAAGGCTGTTGATAGTTTTGTTGACGTGATTTGTAAAGCTGTCATAACTCTGTAGTAGTATGAAAATACATGCTATTTATGAAAATGTTATCTCTTGGTTACTAGTCTTCTCGTTTCTCTTTCCTTTCCTTCCCTTCCCGCCTCTTCCCCTCTCTACCCCTCTCTACTACTAGAAGTTCGCAGACTGTGGTTTCATGTACTGTATTTGGAAAAAGAAGACATTTCAACAAGAAAGTCGTGGCTTCCTGTCGCAAGTTTCGTCTGAATATTTCTTCGTTTTCTCTGCATTTGCCTGGAGCGAATATTCGACTTGTTTGCCGCGCCAAGATCATTGGGATCCTCGTTGGCTATCCAAATCAACGTTATTTGATGCACGAACATAAAAAGCCCGATAAGTTGGTGGGAAATGCCTTCAGGGGTATAGGGAAGGGTGTTGTGAGGAAAAGACAGTGAGGCAGATTTGAAATGAAAAGTAGCTGAAGCCATTACATTTCTCGCATACTCAAAACAAAATACCTTACTGTACTTTCATTTTGGTACTGTTTTTGTTTAGTTAAGTTTATCAGTAGTATTAAAAAAAGTACGGTACAATAATTCAAATAGCGCTGCCGACATGAGAGCGCCAGTACGTTCCAGTTTATTCTTCTTCTTCTTCATTTTACTCATTATAAAGTAGGGGGGCCTCAACTACAGGAAGCTGGCCTCAAAGTTCATATGCTCTTGCAGGGGTCGTTTCTATAGCGATTTGTTTTATATGAAGAGGTCACCGTGAAAAGTAGCTGAAGCCATTACATTTCTCGCATACTCAAAACAAAATACCTTACTGTACTTTCATTTTGGTACTGTTTTTGTTTAGTTAAGTTTATCAGTAGTATTAAAAAAAGTACGGTACAATAATTCAAATAGCGCTGCCGACATGAGAGGGCCAGTACGTTCCAGTTTATTCTTCTTCTTCTTCATTTTACTCATTATAAAGTAGGGGGGCCTCAACTACAGGAAGCTGGCCTCAAAGTTCATATGCTCTTGCAGGGGTCGTTTCTATAGCGATTTGTTTTATATGAAGAGGTCACCAATCGCATTGACAACCGCCCTTGGTCACTTTTGTTTGTGTTCAGTTCATTAGGCAAGGGATAAAATGGCTGCTGTTATGGAATACACATTATTGCTGGGGGATCTGTATGCTGTGTCATTTTGTAAATAGGTATCTTTTTCTTGCTGTTGTGTGTAATTGTTTTTGTGTGTGTTGGTATGTTTGAGAAACGGTACCAAACTTTAATTTTTCGCATTACTTATCGAATTTGTTTTGTCCACCAGTCTTCTCTGTCGCAAAAGCTTTCGGCCATTTCACACGAAACCTTTTATTGTGCAGACTGTGGTTCTGCTGTAGTTCTTTCCATGTATTTTTTTTGGGTTTCATTCTAGTGTCTCTACAGTGTTCGTCGCGTTATATTTTGGATCCCTACGTATGTCTCCTGCCGAGGGTTGTAGAACTAGAACAGACTGGTATGCCATACATGTATTGTATTCTGGAATTAGATAGTTTAGAGGGAGCCGCGCTGGTGTAATCGTTACCACACTGCGTTGGCGATCGGGTGATCCAGGTTCAAGCCCGGGCGAGAACATTTGAAGAAGTGTCATCGACTTGGACTGGATTAATTCGAGCCCTGGCGAAGACATTTGAATGAGTGTCGTCGACCAGGGACTGGAATAGCCTGAACGGCTCCTGAGCCGACCCAGCTCTAATGGGTACCCTCCGAAGACGAAGAATATCTGCCTGAATGGCGAGTGGACACCTGTCATTGTACAGGGAAAAAGGGATACTCGCGTAAAAATCAGCCTCAGGTTAAATATACTAACCGGAGATTCTCGCCTCGCGTAATAGCGGGAGTACGTTAAATAAAAAAAAGATAGTTTAGAGCCACTAGTCGGAACCACAACTCTACCCAGCTTTTAAATTCGTACCTGAACCTGCTCTTGAGTTAGGGAAAGCAAAGTCAGCGAGGAAGGGAACCGGTCATTCCACCTTATTAACAAATCTGGACCTAATATGATGAAGTCTGTAACACTTGACTCCCCTACAGCAGTATCTGTGCCTTGCTTAAATAATCATCCGCCAATGAAGTTACTTCTCGAGACAAAGTTACCGGGTTCGAAACCTGGTAGCCTCATGCTCCTGTCTACCCAGCTGTGAATGGGTACCTGACTTTGATCTTGGGTTTAGGAAGGCCGAGACAGCAAGGAAAGGCACCGGTCACCCCACCTCATAAGGCTGAGACGTAGTATAGTGAAGTCTTTAACGCTTCACTCTTCTACTCGAGTATCTGTTTTGGAACTACATTTACCATTGATTAACAAGGAATGGTTTGTATTTTAAGTAACGAACTTGGAGTAGGTCTTACTGACAGCGGATATGTGCCCTTCCTGGAGATTTTTCTAGCTTAAAAATAAAGAAATAAAAAAGGCGAGTGGCGGTAATAGCCCGAGCGTAGAATTTGAGATGTCCGTCCGGTCTTAAAGAAGGCTTGTCCGGAAGAAGCCACAGGCGGTGGCCTTATGCTGAAATGTTGGTACTGTACAGTTGATAGAGTGAAGCAGAGACAAGAAGAAATAATCGATTTCCCCCTTATAACAAAGGAAGAAAAACGGTGAACTACTAATTGGTCTATGGTTTCTCCTGTTTTTCCTCTCAGTGTTTGAAACATCAGATTTTTTTCTTCTTCAAAACTACACAGTAGTACATATAAGCGACATCCCAGGTGTTTGTGAGGTGACAAGGGTCAAGGTTAATGCTCCATTAGGTCAGGTCTGTATGTCTTAAGAGGCGACTAATATGAAGTTGTGCCCGGGGCTGGCAATCTCATTATGTAAAATAAATTGCAAGGGGAACTACCGCCACTGGGTTCCCCCTAAAACGTCAAGACGTGACCAACGATTTTACAGGTTATCAAAAAGTATCTACCAAAGGTTAAACTGTGGCGAGTATCTGCCTGAATGGCGAGGGACACCTGTCTCTGTACAAGAAAAAAAGGGATACTCACGTAAAATCAATGTCAGGTTAGACATTAATAATAACCTGAGATTTCGCCTCGAGTATTAGCGGGCGTACGAAAAAAAAACTGTGGCGAGAGTTGTAACATGACACATCAAAGATGGACGGAAGCATTAAGATAATGTGTCTTGATCACCGAGCAAACAAAAGACATAGCCAGTAGACAGCTAAATATTTGCACATAGTAACAAAAATACTTCTCGAATTTTTTATTTGTTTTTGGTTGAATCATCCAGAATCTTTTTCTTCTTTGATCCTTAGCCGCCGAACATCAGAGCAGTCAGTGGCCATCACGCCTGGTGGCGTCTTGTAGGGCAACAACAAATTGATTCCAAATTGCTCGGTCGGTGGCCATCCTTCGTACTGTGCCCCAACTCTGGTTCATTTTTTGCATCTCAGGCTCCACAGTCCTCCGCCAAAGTTGTTTTTGGTCGGTTGCTCTTTCGTTTTCCTTCAGGGGTCCATAGAATAGCTGTTCTTGTGATGGCATCGGGGTCTCTTCTGAGGACATGGCCAACGCAGCTCCAGCGTCTGCCAGCTATGATGGTGTGCATGTCCTCTTGCTTGCTACGAGTAAGCAGATCTTGGTTGGTGATGGTATTAGGCCAAAAGATTCGGTGAATTTTTCTTAGGCATATTGTGTGAAAAGATGACAATTTCGACATTTCCTTCTATGTAACTCTCCAGCATTCCGCACCATAGAAGAAGCACAGAAAGCACACAGCTCTGATATAATCTTAATTTTGTCCTTGTGCTGTACTGAGAGGACTTTCAGATGTTGTTTAGACTAAAAAAGGCTGCTCTTGCTTTGTTCATTCTGTTGTTGATGTCTTTGCTTGCTCCGCCGTCTGGTGTTACTATGCATCCTAGGTATGTGCAGGTGTCTGTCTGTTCCAGTTGCTGATTCCTTACTGATATGGGCTCAGGGCTGCTCACATTGAGCGTCATGACCTCTGACTTCTTTAGATTGATGTTCAAGCCCACCTGCTGGCTATACTTATTAAGTCTATCCGTTTTTTCCTGCATGTGTTGATGTGAATGTGCTAGTAGTGAAATGTCATCTGCATATTCCAGATCTTCTAATGTAGAAAATGTAGTCCATCTTATTCCTCTTGGACTGCCCTCTGTTGTCTGGCGCATCACACAGTCTATGACTGTTAAAAATAGAGTGGTCGAAAAGGGGCATCCCTGTCATATTCCTGTCTTCACCTCAAAGGTTAGGTTGCTCTGCCCAACGCTACACGTACAGCTGGCATAGAGGCTTTTTATGATTGACACTATGCAGCTTGGAATTCCATAAGCCCTCAGTATTTTCCATAAACTGTCCCTATGTATACTGTCAAAAGCCTTTTCAAAATCAACGAAATTAATGTACAGCTGTCTTTGCCATTCTGAGCACTGCTCTATAATGTTCCTGAGGGTAAATATATGATCTACACATCTTCTGTCACATAATGCTCCAACGTATCTGTGGCCACTTTTAAAATTCAATGAAAAACGTAGTCAGTGCTTAAACCAGTTAGAGGTACCCAAGCCGAGGCTAGATTTGTACAAGAAGAGCTTGGCTTACTCATCTGCTCATCTTTGGAACAATCTTCCACATGACCTGAAAAACATGCACAGTCCCTACTCATATAATCGTAGGCTGTTCAAATACATTATGAGTGCGGATTATATGCCGCCCTAAGGGATTATGTTTCGAATTATTATTATCTAATATACTATATGGAGGGTCTAATGATCTTGTTTTTCATTTTAATATACTTTACTTCTTAATTGTAATCAGATACTGTAAATGTATGCTTTTATACTACTTATAATGTTGCATCGCCGTTGAACTAATACCTTAAGTATGTTGGAGAATGTCTGGATACCTAGCAATAAAGATGAGTAAGAGGAAGGGCAAAATGCAAGACGGGCCTATATGTACGATTCTCATCTATCAGTCAATACCCTTTACCTCCCTAAGGAGCATAGGTCATAAAACTGGATCTCGTGTAGTGGAGGCGTCGACAATTCACTCCCTGTGGCAGTATCTGCTTGGTACTCAAAGTTGCTCACCTGTGAGAACATTTTCCGCATGCGCTGACAACACATGAAGTCCCAGCTAAGTCAGCAGATTTCCAAAATGTCACGAGTTCTTATTATATGCCACCATTATCTGATTACGTTTCAAATTATGTCTTATTTACTGTATGAATGGTTTAGATTGTGTTTGTTATTATTATTATTTTTTTTTATTTAATAATTTTGTTAAAATTTTTTTTTTAAGGTATTAATTTTTGTTAATGTATTTTAATTAATAATTCCCCCCCCCCCCTTAAATTTGATTATGTCTGGATGTTACAAATGTATGTTATTTTTTTTATTTTTTCTATAACCAGCGGCACTCGAGCTTTTTCCGGCTCTTTCGGCCCAATGACATGTCATTGCGAGGCTGGGGGGTCAGTGGACTTTCCTTCCAACCCGGTCAGGAGCTTCGCTCCTTCCCATCCACACGGGATTTATGTGCAGGAGCCGTTCAGATTATTCAGTCAAATTTCCGGTCGTAAACATTTCTTCAAACGCCGACGGCCGGGTTTGAACCATGAACACCTGGTCGCCAGTACAACGTCGTAGCCATTACACCAGCGCGGCTCCCATGTTATTATATTACCTCGATAATGTTGTATGCTTAAATAATGCTAAAAATACATGTGCTATTGAAAGGATACGGTATGAAAGGTGAGCGAAAGGAAGGGCAGAATGTTAGACGGGCCTGCGTGCCCAATTCTCAACCCTTTGAAAATAAAGTTCGTTCGTTCGTTCGTTCTAAATCCTGCTTGTTCTTTCCTCAGTTTGTGGTCTACTGCTTTTGAAATTCTCTGTATAATTATCCTGCCTAGTATTTTGCTGGGAACTGAGAGAAGAGTGATTCCTCTCCAATTATTGCAGTCTGCAAGATCTCCCTTCTTGGGCAATTTGACAATTATTCCTTTGTTCCACTCCGTTGGTGTTGTCCCCGTTTTCGGGGCAAAGTCTTTTACAGACAGGGGGTATGATGTGTTGGTGTTGTGGGTAGTGGGTTCCCCCCTTGCTTCACCCTTGGCCTAGTGAATTCTTGTTCATGAAAGGAGCGACCATTGCGGTGTTAGTCTCTTGGCCTAGCAAAACATCTCATACCCCAAGATCGTTGTGCGTGGTGAAGAGCCACACCCTCCTCGAGGTAGTCCTGGTAACTGAGGGTGCGAATCCTCAGGCTAAACACAACGGATCTAGAGGAGCAAACCTCGATAATAAAACCGGTGCACTACACCGTACACGCCCTCTGTGGGTGGGAAGGAGCCAGATGGATACTGAACAAGTCTTGGGAGTGGGAACGAGTGTGGACTGCTCCTTGAAGATCGGAACCCATCGTACAGGCACAGAGACTCAGGACGTGACGATCCTATTGTCTTCAACTCTTGGTCACATGCCTAGAGCCTCGGAGAACTCGGCGTAACCAGCAGGCAATTTGGTGGCGGGGAAAGAGCACTGTGAGCCCTACCTTGGCTACGTATCACAAGGAGATGCAGAAACACCCCCTTTATCTCCCCCAGAGCTGGCACAGTACACTTCTGGCTCCTACCCGGGGCGGTAGGAAATCCATAGGCACCCTAGCATCACAATGCCATGAAGATGACAAAGTTGGAATTTACTAACTCAAACCTGACAGAGCAAGTCCTCCATCAGATGCGGCCGATGCTGGGCCCACTGGCGCGTGGACACGTCCCGATCCCCATCGAGACTTGCCCGGGGAGCCCACCCCGGCTCAAAAAAGCAGAGAAGGCCACTCTCCAAACCTCCGATGTCTTGCGGGCAGTGTTAGGATGTGCAAGAACATGGACAGGAAGACTCCACAACTTCCCCACTGAAGACACGCCCACGGCGACCGTTGCCTCAATTGGCTGTGTGTGGTGTACCCGGAAACGGGGCCTCCCAGTACTGAGGCACAGTTAAGTCCCCGATGTCACTTATCGGTGCAGAGTTGAGAGAGATGGCTGAGCATCACAATCCCCCCTGTGTTGCAGCATGATGAGAACCCAGCATTGCACACTGAGCTTGGGGGGATCACTTGGGCACCAGACTTAATACTGGCTCTTGACTGGATGGCCGCATGCAGGAGATTTCTACAATGGAGGGTTGGCAGGTGGTGGGTATCTGGAAGTGGCTCTGTGCAGGACGTGAGGATTCCTTGGGAGAGCCCAGAACCAGAGCACAGCATTGTGCAAGCTCTGCATAGTTGGAGAGCCCCCTGGATGACGGGGAATGCACAGTGTGCTACCCCACCTATCCCCAACAGCTAACTTAGAACCAGAAGTGGGGTCCTCTGTATGCGTGCCAGGCCAGGATAAAATGCCTGGGAAAGAGACTGGAGCTCAGAACTCCCTAACTCAAAGTTGCAGGATGGCAGAAAAGCCACGGGAAAGACAGGGCTATTTTGAAGATAACGCAACCATATTTTCACCATACGAGCTCGGACGCCGCCTCGGTAAACAAGGTCCGCGCAGAGCAGTGACACCCCCAGGCTGCTTGCGAATAGTCTACTACTGGGAACATAAACAGATTAGGGATGAGCCCACTCTCCCGTTGAACAGGTGCTAAAGTCGTAGATACTGGGCCAGAAGGCGCACCGGAAACCACAGTATCACGCAACTCGCTTTTTTTTATGGAGAGTACACCGTCAAATAAATCTCGTACTGGTGCTCGCCCTGTGGAGCTCCACCAGGCAGGTGCAGTGCCGGGCTCTGAGCCTCGACAGAGCCCACCCTCAGCTACTGGAGGACCCTCTAGACCGTCTTGTGGAGTCAGCAGACGGCGGAGGAGAACTACTGACCAAAACAAAACAGAAAAAGAGAAACCCAGAGTGCCACTTGTCATGATGCACTGGAATGCAGAGGGAGTGAACAGCAAGCAGGCTGGATACAGCAAAAAGACAGAGCTGGAAAACATCTTGTATGAGAAGCAAGTCAGTGTTTGCTGTATCCAAGAGACTCACTTGAAAGCAGATCAAACCTTTAAAATAAGGGGATATCAATGCTTCAGATCCGACAGAAAAGATAGACGAAAAGGAGGAGTACTTACTCTTGTAAGGAATAACATTCCTGCACACGAAAGGAAAACCTTCATGGATGGAGCAGAATATCAGCTGTTGCAGATAAAGGTAGACAAGATGGAAATAGAACTCCTGAACTATTACTGTCCGAACAACAAACCCCTGAGTCTCAGCTCTATACAGGTACCAGCCACCAACTTTATAGCAGTTGGAGACTTTAATAGCCACTCCCAGAGCTGGGGCTATAACCATCTGGATCACAGAGGTGAAGAGGTTGAAACTTGGCAAGATGATCACTCCCTAATCCTAGTCAATAATGCCACAGATACTCCTACCTTCTACTCCAGAGGATGGCACACAACTTCAACACCAGATCTTGCCTTCTCCACACCAGATATAGCTGGATCTATTAGTAGAGAAGTAGGAGACCAACTAGGGGGAAGCGACCATCGCCCAATCTTTCTTACTGTCCAGAGTGCAACTCTCAGTACAGGCCCAGCCATTACAAGATGGAACTACAAAAAAGCCAACTGGGGTTTATTCAGGCATCAGGTGAACACGCTGCTGTCTACCCTCAAGGTACAGAACAGAGACATTAATGAAGTGGTAAAAGACTTCAACAGATGCATACTACAAGCTGCAAAAGAAACCATTCCCAAAGGATGCCGGCGTAACTACATACCATACTGGTCCAGCACACTCCAAGAACGTCAGGAAGCTATGGACAGGGCTAGAAAGGACGCAGAGTCTCAGCCTTCACTTGAAACTCACAACAAATGGAAAAAGGCTGTAGCAGAGTTTCAGAGAACAAAGCTAGAAGAAAAACGGAAAAGCTGGAGAACTAAAACGGCATCGCTGAACCTTGAGAAAGACGGCAGGAAACTTTGGAGATTAGTCAAGTCTCTAAATGAAGAGCGTTCCTCACCTAGGCAGACTATCACATTGGATGAAGGTGGCAAACTTTTCAGAGGAAAACAAGCTGCAGACTTGTTTGCTAGAAGATACAGTTCAGAAAGCAACTTACCCATTAACATAGATCATCAGAGAGAGATAAGAAAAGAAATACTGGCAACCATGGGACAGACAGATACTCCTGCCCCAATGAGGGAACCCATCACACTAGGAGAACTACAGAAGGCTATTTCCAAGCTTAAGTTTCAAAAGTCACCCGGCCCAGACAAAATCAGCAACGAAATGCTAGTAAATCTGAGCTCAGCAGCAAAGACAAAACTGCTTGAGATATTCAACCACAGCTGGTTGAAAGGAACGGTACCCCAAGTATGGAGAGAAGCCATCACAATACCCATACTAAAGAAAGGGAAATGTAAGACCGAGGCTGCAAGTTACCGGCCAATCAGTCTCACAAGCTGTGTTGGGAAGACTATGGAGCGAATAGTCAACCACAGATTGAAATGGTATTTAGAGTCTGAGCAGATCCTGGTGCCGGAACAAGCTGGATTTAGAGAATGCTACAGTATAGAAGACCAAGTTACTTACTTGTCTCAAGCAATAGAAGATGCCTTCCAGGAGAAGAAAAAGGTCCTAACGATCTGGGTCGACTTCAAGCAGGCCTTTGACAAGGTGTGGAAAGATGGCCTCATTGCAAAACTTAGGAGAAGTGGAATCCAAGGCAACATGATGAAATGGATCCAGTCATACTTGCATAACAGGAGAACTAGAGTCACTCTTGACGGTCTGCAGAGCAGAAAAGTGTTGCTCCATCAGGGGGTACCTCAAGGAGGAGTAATTTCCCCAACACTCTTCCTTGTTTACATCAATGACCTGGTGAAAGATCTCCCTGCAGGAGTTAAAGCTGCCTTATATGCAGATGACCTAGTACTCTGGTGCGCTGATGAAAATGTCACCACAGCAAATTATAGAATGCAGCGGGCAGCAGACATGCTAGTGTCATGGGCAGAGAAATGGCTTATCACAATAAACACAGACAAAACCTCCACAACACTGTTCTCCCTCGCCCCCAAGGACAAATCAGCTAACATACACCTAGGGACAACCGTGATCAAGGAAGAAAGCTACCCCACCTATCTTGGGGTGACATTTGACCAAAGGCTTACATGGAATAAGCATATTGAAAATGCAGAAGGAAAGGCCCGAAGACGACTAGGCATACTCAGAAAATTAGCAGGTACCAACTGGGGAGCAAATGAACGAAATCTAAAGAAGATTTATAATGGAGTAATAAGACCACACTTAGAGTTTAGCTCAGCAGCATGGTCATCAGCTGCTAACTCACATCTGCAGTCTTTGGACAAGGTGCAAAATCAAGCTCTCAGGCTCATTACAGGAGCCATGAAAACTACACCAATAACAGAGATGCAGAAGGTTGCTGGATTACAGACATTGTCCCATAGAAGAGACACAAAAACCATGATCCAGATGGAAAAGTACAACAGTATGCCAATGCACCCAATGAAGGCAAGACTAGATGATCTGGCATTGGGACGTCTAAAGCGTAGCAGCTTTGTGCATCGGGGAAAAAGACTTATAAGACAGCATCAAGAAGACCTATCCATGAAGACAACACCACTGAAGCCCACCCTATACCCTGTACCATGGGAGCAGGCCAGCAGTGCCCTCCAAATTAATACATCAGTCAGTGGTCTCACAAGTGGATGTGAGTATAATGATCTGCAAAAACGAACTGCTACATTGAGTATGATCCAAGAAAGCTATCCCGATCAATCATGGATACATGCCTATACAGATGGATCAGCAACTAATGCTGTTAGGAATGGAGGTGCCGGTATCTTTATCTCATATCCTGACAACCACTATGAGACTAGGCACATTCCCACTGGTAAATTCTGTTCCAACTATACAGCTGAGGTTCAAGCTCTAGAGCAAGCTGCAAATATGATTTATAACACCAACTCTGACTGCCACCAGGTAGTCATCCTCACAGATGCACTGTCTGTCCTGCAAGCTCTCAAGGGTGGTAAACTCCCGCATCTGAGAAATGAACTAAACAAGGTAGCTGCCAAAAAGAGAACCATACTTCAGTGGGTACCATCTCATTGTGGTGTACCCGGAAATGAAAAGGCAGATAAACTTGCAAAAAAGGGAGGAGAATGTGAACAAGAAGATAATGAAGTCACATACTTTGAGAAAAAGAGAGCTATCCAGACTATCAGAAGAGAACAGAACCAACCCAAAGACGACTATCACACTCTCGACCGGCAGGGACAGATAACTATTTTTCGCCCCAGGACAGGGCATAACAAACCGAATAAACACATGCACAAGCTACGATTGTCTGCTTCACCACTGTGCACATGTGGATTAAACGAACAAACTGCTGAGCATGTTCTACAGGATTGACCTCTGTATGACCAGTTAAGAAAGATATACTGGCCCAATGACTCAACACTAAACTCAAAGCTATATGGAGCTAAAGAGGAACTTCAAACAACAGTCGAATTCATCATGAGAACTCGTCTGACGGTGTAAACATCAAAGATGCGATCGCAAGAAGAAGAAGTCCCCGTTTTCCAGACTTGTGCAAATAGTGGTCCTAATAGTTCTGCTGCTAGCTCAGGGTCTGTCTTAAATAACTCTGCATCTAAGTTATCATGGCCAGGAGCTTTTCCATTCTTTAACCCTTTGATTAACCTTTGCTGTGATGATTTCTTCTTTTCGTGGAATGTCTGTATTAACATCTTGATCATTTTCAGCCTCAGGAACATTCAATTGTGTCTCTGGTGGTTCCTTGTTCAGAGTTTCTTTGAAATGCTCTGCCCATCTTGTTTCCTGTCACTCTGCTGTCGTGATGAGATTTCCTTGCTTATCTCTTACTAATGTAATATTTTTTGCACCTCGTTTTCCACTGATGATTTTAGTTATTTTGTATACTGTGCTTTGTTCATTTCTCAGTGCTGCCTCTTCTGCCTGTCTTGCAAGATCGTCTAGGAAATTCCTTTTGTTGGCTCAGGTTTGGCGTTTAACTTCCTTGTCCAGCTGACTGTACTGTTCGCTATATAGTTGCTTTAACCTGGGGGACTTCTGTTTTCTTTCTTTTCATTTCCTTTCTCAGTGTTATGGTGTTCAATGTTTCTGGTGTTATCCAGTCTTGCTTCTTCCTTTCCTGGAATCCCAAGCATGATTTGCTGCTTTCCTTATATATTGTTGAAATGGTGTTGAATTTCTGGTCTACATCATCAGTCAATGTCTTTTCCTGACTTTTGGCAAATTGATATCGCTTCTTTATATCAGCCACAAAAGCCTTTCTGATAAGGGGGTCCTTCAATTTGCTTGTGTCAAACCTTTTCTGTGTAGTTACAGTTGGTCCAGCCGTTCTGAGTTTCACTTTCAGTTTTGCTACTACTAAATGGTGATCACTTCCCACATCTGCACCTCTTCTTACCTTCACATCTTGTAATGCATGTCTCCATCTACCATTAATCACGATGTGGTCTATCTGGTTTCTGTCCCGACCATTTGGTGATTCCCATGTTAATTTGTGAATTTATTTGTGTGGGAAAAGTGTTCCTCCAATGACCAGGTTGTTAATACTACAGAAACTTATTAATTTATCCCCATTTTCGTTTGCTGTTCCGCTGCCGCATTTCCCCATTACTCTTTCATTATATGTATTGTGTGTTCCAACTTTCGCATTGAGGTCTCCCATTACTACGATAAGATCATATCTAGGTGTGTCTTCCATTTCTTTCTGCAGTTGTTGATATAATTCATCCTTGACCTCTTCATCCCTGTCATTCGTTGGTGCGTAGCATTGTATTATTGTAGTGTTGGTGAATCTCCCTCTCTTATTCTTATCAGTCTGTTGTTGATGGGTTTCCATTCCAGTAATGTCCTTTCTATTCCTTTCTGTAGAATAATGGCTACACCTTCATTGTGCTGTCCATCCTCTCTTCCAGAGTAAAGTACTGTTTCTCCTGTTGCTGTTTTAACTTTTCCTGCCCCTGTCCATCTGCTCTCGCTTATCCCTAGATTGTGTAATCTATAGTTTCTTATTTCTGCTGTGACCTGTTTTAGTTTACCCGTCTCGTTCATTGTCCTGACATTCCAATATCCTATTCTTGTTTCGCGTTTTGCGGTCAGTATGTCCGTTTTCTTGTCAGTGGCTTCCTTTCGGCTTTCACCACTGACAGTCATACGAGCCTCAGATTCCGGATGTCCATCCCGCAGCAAAGTTTGTTCATTTGTTGTCGTTTCCGTAACTTCATTTCTTTTTATATAGACAGGGGTGTCAGCCCTACACTAAAACCCCCAACCTGGAGAACCAGGGTGTCTGCTTTAGTCTGACCCCTGCCCGCACAAACCTGCCCAGCTTGGTAGAACCTTCCAGGAGTAAAACTCCCGCTGGAATAGCTCTGGGGGTAATCAGTGTACGCAAGCCGCCATACCTCGACAAGGTATTGACACCATTGATGGCAGTATCCAGAATCTTGCAAAGAGATAAAAATACGTGACGAAAAAAGACATTTTGGCTCTAAGGTTATAGTTTTCTTCAAATATTTTGGGGTTAAACTCAAGAGCAGAGCCAGGTACTAAGTGACAGCTGGATAGTCTGGAATGTGACGATACCGGATTTTGATTTCGGAACCCGGTAACTTTACTGCGAGAGAAGAGCGTTCTAACCACTGTGACAGTGGAGTACACATTCTATAGCTGTCAATCTAGTCCAGTCTGTTGTTGTAATGTGGACAAATATAGCTGCATAACAACGGGTTATATTAAAGTTAAAAACAATCATTAACTGGTGGGCGTGATAAGAACAAATGACAACGAGTGTCGTGGAATATTCTAATCCACATATATAAATTAAAAGGTAAATATAAAGCCTAACAAATAAATCTAATAAAGAAAAGAGCAATGGTAAAATAACAGTGCTGTCACAATGACAGTACTCGAAATCCCCTTTGTTTTATGCTTCGTCTGCAAATTGTAACGCTTTCACGTTGATAGTAAAAGCCTACTATATTATTACCCGCGTTCTTCAATGAAACGTGTGCTGTATTTTTTGCAAAAACATTGAGATACCAAGCTGAACAATGACCTAATTTTAATATTTCATTCATTCCATTTTATACACGGCGTAACTAAAGACAGATGGACTAAAGGATAGAGAGAAGGGAGAGGCATAAAGCCGAACACGTGCAACACAAAACACGCGTCGCGCGATACACAATTACTACTATCACGCGTGTAAGGCCACATGCACTAACTTTTTCAGACGGACAGTGATAAATTCACTACCCTTCCCAGAGTTAGGTTTTAAAAAGCCCGGGAAACGCTTATTAGAAAAGATAACATTAGATGGGTTTACGTTTGAAAACATTACAGTACCCAGACAGCACATCTTCGAAACAGGAGGTAGAAGAAATTGCATATTTTGAACGCAGCCACTTAGCTCTTTTAAATATATATATATCTTTGGGTTCCTTAGGGTTTGCTGACAAAGAATATGTAAACGTTATGCAAATAGTCTAGGAATTAACAAGTTATAGCCAAAATAAAATGATGGTGCTGTCAGACAACACCCAAAATCAGAATCGCTCAGTGGTAGATTTTTTTACACCACCATTGTACGGGAAATGGGCCACAAGTTACATTTGAACTGATTGGCTGGAATGATATGTAAGGCTAAACACGATTAGTCGGGCTATAAATACTATCTTTGGTTGTTAGGGGAGACGTAGGAAGTTAAAATTTTTTCAAACACTTGTCGAAACGTGGCTCCATTGGCCAGACTCGCTGATATACTCACTTAGGAGCGTTAGTTCGAGACCACTAGTCAAATAAGCTTGATAAAGCAACAGTGCGTTGAAGCCAGCTCATATTTTTGCTAAATAAAAGCCTGGAACATAAGCAGATGGGAATTTGTGCCAGTATTTGTGCCAGAATTCATTGCTAATCAACGTATCTGTGTTTGTTTCCATGAATTGTGGTAAGCTTGAAACATTCAGTATCTTTTAATGAAAATTGAATGTGAATTGTTAATTTATGCCTGTATATATGTGTAGTTCAGTAGCAAACATGATGTAAAGCCTATAATGCTCCAGCCTGAACAGAAGGTGTCGGAGGAAAGTAAAACTGCATGGAATGGCCAAACAGTACACTGACACCTAGATTATTGATTAGACAGAAATAATGCTGGAAGTGCAGAGGCGTAGTAACCATTAAGGAGGTAAATACTGGTATAAAGTATTTCAGATGAAGCTGACAGTTGGCCTAACGCTCTGAACTCAATGTTTGTGATGTATTGTGCTCAGTGTAAAAAGAGAGTATAAATTAGTTATGAAGTAGAAGGTACATCCTTCTTGTTTTCAGGGACCGTGGTCTTGATGGTATTGAGCAGCACCTGGTCAGAGCTTTGCTGAATCCAGAGTCGGACAGCATACTCCTTGGTCCATTTAGCTATCAGTGAGGTGTCTCCAGAGCCCAGGGGAGAAATCGAGCAGAGGAGTCTTTTCCTGCCGCCATCACGCAAGATAAGCTGATGTGGCCAGCTGAGCTCAAATTATGTACCCCAGCTTAAATGACCTTGTAAAAATAACATTAAGAGGGGAATTAAATTGTTTTAATATCAGGAACTGAGAACATCTCCAATACTAGTCCCAATAAAGACAAACTATTGAAGTCATGATGACAAATACCAACAGAGCTTGAACAAAACAAAACCAGTATTACCTCATATTACTACTACACAACTGACACACATAGGATACTTTTAATAATATATGTCACTACAAGATTCATATTGATAAATTCTGTACATATAACTTGTAAGTAAAATTGATTGTGATTCCTGGTTCCCTTTGTATTTGAATCAGGACACATATTCATTCATGACAGCAATGAATATATATTGTTATTTGAAAAGTTATCAGTGACTCCTTTAAGATATCCTTTAGAGTGTTATATGTATGTGAGTGTCACAGTGTTGTCAAGTGTGGTGGAATAAATTAAATTGTTTATCTGTCTGTTGTTGTTATGACTTACACTTCATCATACACATACCCTAGACATATAACGTAGTCATCACACTATTCCAGAATAATTCTGACTGAGGTATACATATGTGGCAGCAAGTAAGGTTATATATAATACACTACTCTTATTAGATATAGATACCTTCACAGCTGATCTCAGTCAGTACACTAAGTCCCCTATAAATATTTATAACATCCCACTTCACCACATATATTGGGGTCTCGCTCTTGGGATTTTGAATCTTTCCCTATTAAAAATATTGGGGGTAATTCACTTCAGGGAATATAAGAATTAAAAGGTATCCTTGGGTGGAATTAAATAAGGTTGAGCTCACGGTGCCTGTGTTGTCCATTAGATATATATTTAGAGATTGAATTGTTGGTTAGACATTGTATAAATTTACCTGATAGACAATGGCGGACCTGGCCAAGTTTCGATCTGCTGCTGTTCAGACTGCAAAAGAGTTAGGATTAGATGGGCAAGTTATGGTTGCCTATGTCACTACGGAATGTGACAAATTTATTGAACGCGAAGAAAGAAGGTTTGAAGCCGAAAGAAAGTTAGAGGCTGAAAGGGAAATTAAGAAGTTACAATTTGAGGCTGAGGCTGAGACTAAGAGGTTGCAGGCTGAGGCTGAGACTAAGAGGTTGCAGATTGAGGCTGAGGCTAAGAAATTGGAGCAGAAGAAAGAAGATTGACTGCAGAAAGGGAAGAGAAGAAATTAGCTGCAGAAAGGGAAGAGAAGAAATTAGCTGCAGAAAGGGAAGAGAAGAAATTAGCTGCAGAAGGGAAGCAGAAGAAAGAAGATTGACTGCAGAGAGGGAAGCAGAAAAGGAGGAGAAGAGATTACAAAGGGAACATGAGTTACGACTAAGGGAGTTTGAGTTTCAGGGCCATGCTCCTGAAAATGGTGCCAGTCCCTTTGCCTCTGATGCCACTGCTAGCCAAGGAGCCTCAACCTCAGCTATGAATTTTCATTTAGATCATTTTGTTGAGAAAGACGATGATATAGAGAGCTACCTAAATAGGTATGAACTATTAGCTACCACGTATGGGTTAGAGAGAGAAAGGTGGAGCTTAAAGTTATCTCAAGGACTTCGTGGGGCAGCTTATGAAGTTTTTGCAAAAATGAGCAGAGGTGATCAGGAAAATTATGACATGCTAAAGCAGGCTCTTTTGTTAAGGTATGAAAAGAATGCAGAATTTTATAGGAAAAAATTTAGGAATGCTAAACTACTGTCAGGTGAAACCTATCACCAGTTCTCTGCACGAATAGAGACATACTTGGAGAAATGGACTTCTCTGGGGAAAACCCAAGATCTTAAGGAAATGGTCCTTATAGAGCAATTAAGAGAGTCCATGGCTCCAGACCTGAGAAAGTTTCTCATGGAACAAGGTGCAGAGAGGCTGGGTGAGTTGCTAAATGTTGCTGAAAGGTATCAAGCAGCTCAAGCAGAGGTAACAGGTAATAAAAAGAAACAAGTGGATAACTTTAGGGCACCACAGAACTTTAATAAATTTGATCCTAGGGATCAAAACAAAGGTAAGCACCAGTTTGATAGGCCACGGTATGAAAATAAAAATAAATTCCCACAATTCGATGAAAGGAAATATGATGAAAGAAAATCTTTCAACCAAGGAAAAAGGTGGTGTAAGAATTGTCAGATGGACAATCATGACACTGACCGTTGCAGAAGGAAACCTGTGTATATGGCAACCCTTCAGGTCAGGTCGACCTCAAGACAGGAGGAGGATATTATGTTAGATACCACTCCAGAAGAGATGAGGAAGGCACAGGCTGGGGATAAAACACTCAAGCCTTGTTTCAGAAAATTGTCAACTTGTCATACAACTCCAGGCAAGGGAGATTTTTACATGAAAAACAAGTTGATGTATAGGAAGACTGGAGCTAGATCCAAAGGTCAGGGACAGCTGGTACTTCCTAAAAGATATAGGGCAGACTTAATAAGGAGCCTACATGTGAAACCAGATGGGGACCATGAGAAGATAGGTACCATCATTCAAAAGGTGGCTCACAATTATTATTGGCCCAAAGCAAGATGGGACATTGAGAATTTTGTAGAAAGGTGTAGCATAGCACATGAGGGAACACCCACAAGTGGGAACATGGATCAGGACCTGGACACGCCACGGGGCAAAATTAGGCCTGATAATAAAAAGAAAAATAGATTTGATAAAGTGGACCAAATGGAATGGGAAGCCCCTTTTCACGGACAAGCTTCACTTAACTGTTTTACAATGGCCACTATGCGGAGAGTGCAAAAAGATGTCTTACCCCAGGATAAGCCGAAAATCCCTCAATCGGACTTAAACAAACTGGAGGAAGAGGATGTAGAGAGGAAATCTCTCATCAAGAATTTTAAGTGGGGAGAAAGCCCCAAAAGAAAAATTGGTAGCGGTCGTTTTGTGAATGATAATTCTGGGAGGAAAAATCATCACTATAAAGCTTCGAGTGGAAGAGACCATACCGGTGCATGGACAAATAGGTCCACACAATTAAAGGTCCATATGTAGCTTTGTTAAGAACGTGGACTGATGAAAAGGCAGAGGAAAACATTACATCTTCATACCAATATGTGAATGAGCTGACCACTCGTTTAAAAACTGGCTGGAAACTTGCCAATGAAAATTTGAAACAAGCCAGGAAGAAACATGCTGCCTATTATAACAGGAAGGCGAAAGACAGAAATTTGGCTGTGGGAGAGAAAGTACTGCTTCTTTTGCCCGGGAGTCAGAATAAGTTACAAATTGGATGGCAGGGTCCATATACAGTTTTAGAGAAGGTGTCTAGAACAAATTATAAGATAGATAAGAAGGGGAAAGAAAAAATCTATCATGTGAATCTCCTGAAGAAATATTTGGAAAGAGAACATCAGGAAGAGACACACTTGTTGACCTTGTCCATCGCCATGGAGATGAAAAAGGAACCACTTTCATCATTTGAATATCCATTACACCCCTGTGAGACAGCAGCACAGGTGAAAATCAGTACACATTTAACGAAAACTCAGAAAGAGAGAGTGCAACAGGTTCTAAATAATCATGCAGAGGTGTTAACAGACCGACCAGGGCATACAAACCTATTGGAATATGATATGAAACTGATAGACCCCACACCTGTCTGTATGAAACCATATTCGATTCCGTTTGCTAAGGAGAAAGCTTTGAAGGAAGAGATAGACTATCTGTTGAAGGAAGGAATTATTTCGCACAGTGAATCTTCGTATAGTTCCGGTGTTGTACTCTTAAGGAAGCCCTCTGGAGAACATAGACTCTGTATAGATTACAGGAGACTGAATGCTATTACAGAAGGACAGGTGGATCCATTGCCGGATACAAATCAGCTGTTTGCCAGACTAAATAAAGCTAAATATTTCTCAAAAGTGGATCTGAGTAAAGGATACTATCAGATTCCAGTAAAGCCTGAGGTTAGACCATACCTAGCTTTTAGTACCTCAGAAGGACACTATGAGTTTAATAGATTGCCATTTGGATTGAAGAATGCGCCTAGTGTCTTCTCTAGAATGATGAGAAAATTGTTGGATGTAAACATTTCGGAGGAACGTAATGAATCCCTGAGTTGCCTCTTTGATTGAGGATATTCCGAATGTTTCATACAGGATAATAAGAAGATTATGGGATCCACTACGAAAACTCTGCTATCACCAGGTATATGTTATCTCCTCATAACGTACATTTTGAGGGAAATATAATGTTCTCTGGACATGTCATTGCGCAGACTCAGAGAAGAGAAATGGTGAATACGGGTTGCGAAGCAGCATTAAGACAAGCACTCACACTTGCGGCTGTTCAGTAACATAACCGAAATATATTATTGGTTGTAGAAGTCTGAGGCAGATTTCATGAGTAGTGCCTACTCTGAATGGACCCAACTACATAAAACCATGATAGCACCACAGCAGAGTAAAGTCAAGTTGACTTACATTTATCTATGTGTATATAGAATAAAGGACTGACATATAATGTCTGTTTTAAGAGGGGAGATGTCGTGGAATATTCTAATCCACATATATAAATTAAAAGGTAAATATAAAGCCTAACAAATAAATCTAATAAAGAAAAGAGCAATGGTAAAAGAACAGTGCTGTCAAAATGACAGTACTCGAAATCCCCTTTGTTTTATGCTTCGTCTGCAAATTGTAACGCTTTCACGTTGATAGTAAAAGCCTACTATATTATTACCCGCGTTCTTCAATGAAACGTGTGCTGTATTTTTTGCAAAAACATTGAGATACCAAGCTGAACAATGACCTAATTTTAATATTTCATTCATTCCATTTTATACACGGCGTAACTAAAGACAGATGGACTAAAGGATAGAGAGAAGGGAGAGGCATAAAGCCGAACACGTGCAACACAAAACACGCGTCGCGCGATACACAATTACTACTATCACGCGTGTAAGGCCACATGCACTAACTTTTTCAGACGGACAGTGATAAATTCACTACCCTTCCCAGAGTTAGGTTTTAAAAAACCTGGGAAACGCTTATTAGAAAAGATAACATTAGATGGGTTTACGTTAGAAAACATTACAGTACCCAGACAGCACATCTTCGAAACAGGAGGTAGAAGAAATTGCATATTTTGAACGCAGCCACTTAGCTTTATTAAATATATATATTTGGGTTCCTTAGGGTTTGCTGACAAAGAATATGTAAAACGTTACGCAAATAGTCTAGGAATTAACAAGTTATAGCCAAAATAAAATGATGGTGCTGTCAGACAACACCCAAAATCAGAATCGCTCAGTGGTAGATTTTTTTACACCACCATTGTACGGGAAATGGGCCACAAGTTACATTTGAACTGATTGGCTGGAATGATATGTAAGGCTAAACACGATTAGTCGGGCTATAAATACTATCTTTGGTTGTTAGGGGAGACGTAGGAAGTTAAAATTTTTTCAAACACTTGTCGAAACGTGGCTCCATTGGCCAGACTCGCTGATATACTCACTTAGGAGCGTTAGTTCGAGACCACTAGTCAAATAAGCTTGATAAAGCAACAGTGCGTTGAAGCCAGCTCATATTTTTGCTAAATAAAAGCCTGGAACATAAGCAGATGGGAATTTGTGCCAGTATTTGTGCCAGAATTCATTGCTAATCAACGTATCTGTGTTTGTTTCCATGAATTGTGGTAAGCTTGAAACATTCAGTATCTTTTAATGAAAATTGAATGTGAATTGTTAATTTATGCCTGTATATATGTGTAGTTCAGTAGCAAACATGATGTAAAGCCTATATGCTCCAGCCTGAACAGAAGGTGTCGGAGGAAAGTAAAACTGCATGGAATGGCCAAACAGTACACTGACACCTAGATTATTGATTAGACAGAAATAATGCTGGAAGTGCAGAGGCGTAGTAACCATTAAGGAGGTAAATACTGGTATAAAGTATTTCAGATGAAGCTGACAGTTGGCCTAACGCTCTGAACTCAATGTTTGTGATGTATTGTGCTCAGTGTAAAAAGAGAGTATAAATTAGTTATGAAGTAGAAGGTACATCCTTCTTGTTTTCAGGGACCGTGGTCTTGATGGTATTGAGCAGCACCTGGTCAGAGCTTTGCTGAATCCAGAGTCGGACAGCATACTCCTTGGTCCATTTAGCTATCAGTGAGGTGTCTCCAGAGCCCAGGGGAGAAATCGAGCAGAGGAGTCTTTTCCTGCCGCCCTCACGCAAGATAAGCTGATGTGGCCAGCTGAGCTCAAAATTATGTACCCCAGCTTAAAATGACCTTGTAAAAATAACATTAAGAGGGGAATTAAATTGTTTTAATATCAGGAACTGAGAACATCTCCAATACTAGTCCCCATAAAGACAAACTATTGAAGTCATGATGACAAATACCAACAGAGCTTGAACAAAACAAAACCAGTATTACCTCATATTACTACTACACAACTGACACACATAGGATACTTTTAATAATATATGTCATTACCATATTCATATTGATAAATTCTGTACATATAACTTGTAAGTAAAATTGATTGTGATTCCTGGTTCCCTTTGTATTTGAATCAGGACACATATTCATTCATAACAGCAATGAATACATATTGTTATTTGAAAAGTTATCAGTGACTCCTTTAAGATATCCTTTAGAGTGTTATATGTATGTGAGTGTCACAGTGTTGTCAAGTGTGGTGGAATAAATTAAATTGTTTATCTGTCTGTTGTTGTTATGACTTACACTTCATCATACACATACCCTAGACATACAACGTAGTCATCACACTATTCCAGAATAATTCTGACTGAGGTATACATATGTGGCAGCAAGCAAGGTTATATATAATACACTACTCTTATTAGATATATATACCTTCACAGCTGATCTCAGTCAGTACACTAAGTCCCCTATAAATATTTATAACATCTCACTTCACCACAACGAGAGTAGTCGTTTTTTGTTTTACATTGGGATGTTTTGTCTAAAGCAGGTTTTATTTTTGTCCATCTGTTAAACCCAACGTGTCGCTTTTTTAAACAGATTTCCCATATTTTACAGAATGACAAGAATGCGCCGTATACACACTAAAGGAAACTCATAATCCCATATTGTCCCATTTTACACGCTTCTCAGTCCTGCAGGTCCCACCAGTCAATACCAAGTTCCTTAGGATAAACGTAAAAAAAAAAAAAATTTTTTTTAAATCTTTGGAATACCATTTGTGCTATTCCAAAAGACACAATAGCTATTTCACTCACTTGTGTGCGCTTTATCTTTTTTTAGTTTTGAAGCTGATCGAGTATTTCTCGCCGTCTCTCTCTCTCTCTCTCTCTCTCTCTCTCTCTCTCTCTCTCTCTCTCTCTCTGGAAAATATAGATCTATCGTATCTGTCTGTCTATTTACCTAGTCTATCTGATTCTGATCTTGAGGTAGGGAAAGGCAAGACAGCGAGGAAGGAAACTGGTTATACCCACCTCATAAAGCTGGATCTCGTCTATTGAAGGCTTTAGCTATTCACTCCCTACGGCAGTATCTGCTATCGGACTCAAAGCCGCACACCTCTGGTAAAAAGCTTCTGCTTAACGCTGACAACACGTCAAGTCCATAGTCATTCAACAGCAAGCTGTTCGAATATTTCACGAATTCCTATATGCCACCCTAATCAGATAATGTTTCAAATCATTGTCTAATTGACTGTTTGGGTTTTGTTAGTGTGACTGTTTTTCCCCTTTTATTTCATTACTTTCTTTTACGTTTTTTTTTCAAACACACTTAAATTTTATTAATATTGGATATTATAAATGTGTGCTATTATTTTACCTTTAGAATGTTGCATGCCTAAAAATATTCTTAAATTACATGTGAGGATGAAAGAATACAATATGCAAGAGAGAAGAAAGGCAGAATGTTAGACGGTCCTGCGTGCACAATTCTTAACCCGTTGATAATAAAGTTAGTTAGTTGTCTCTGTATTTGTTCCTGTTTGGTATAGGTAGTTTGCTAGTCTCACTTGCCACACAAACAATATGTAGTCAATGTTTATTTTTTAGGTTTAAGTATAAACAGTGGGGAGCCGCGGTAGCGTAGTGTTTAGTGCACCAGTTTCCTAGCTCTGTGGTCCATGGTTCAATCCCCAGTTGAGGTGGGATGATTTTTCAGACCGCAAACGGCTCCGGGGTCGACCCAGCCTCATGAATTGGGCACCAGGACAACTCTGGGAAGGTTAAGGCGTGATACTGACCACATCACCCCTAGTGTGCCGATGGTCAAGAAAATATGGGCCTAACACCATCTTCACAATATGCCTAAATGGGCGTGTTACGGAATCCTATAAAAAGTGGGCCCCGAGAAGTTGTCCGGAAGTTTGTTATGAGACAAAGAAAGAATATGACTGCTGCTCATTGATGAATGTTGTTTAATATGAGGTTGTGTATATGACTGACTGACTCGTGTATATGACTGACAGACTTGTGTATATATGACTGGCAGACTTGTGTATATATGACTGACAGACTCGTGTATATGACTGGCAGACTCGTGTAAATGACCGGCAGACTCGTGTATATGACCGGCAGACTTGTGTCAAACACATCGCTACGGTTCTCCACGGTTGCAGGTGCATGTGTATGTTTTGTGAATACCCCCTGCAAGGGGGCCAGTTGCAGTGGGGGCTCCTTGCTCCATATGTGCCGAAAAAGAAAATGATCATGATTATAAACCGTGGGTTTTCACGCAGGGTATGAAAACGCGTAGGTCACAATTTTATGCATACAAGCCTGGCCAAGAGAGAGCCAGGGACAGAGTAATTTGCCCGTTTCCTTGATCAGCTGTCAATGTCATTCACCGTGTGCAGGTGTACTAGTACTTTCATGCGTTCAGTTTTTTTTTCATTTCCTATTGTCAGTAAAAATTGTATCCTTCAATAATTTAAATTTCCGTTTTACTTACTCTTATGCTTATCTTATGTATTTCTGTTGTGCCGTGAATAGCTATTTCTCATGTGCCGTGAATAGCTATTTCTCATGTGCCGTGAATAGCTATTTCTCATGTGCCGTGAATAGCTATTTCTCATGTGCCGTGAATAGCTATTTCTCATGTGCCGTGAATAGCTATCAGATACGTAAACTTGGAACAGAAAGTAGTTGGTAACGAGTATTTATAAAGATAAGTTGTTGCGTATTTATCTGAACTTCTGTAAGTTACTGTTTTGCTTCGTGTCGTGTTTTCAATTTTCCTGTAGTTAGCGCCCTTAACTACTCGGAAACTAGTGACGTCATTTTGATTAGGTTAATGGGTTGGTAAATTGACAGAAATGGAGATAACTAGTCATGCCCAACACGTTTAGAGTGATTGCCCTTAGTAACACGACCATTGTTTTTTTTTTTTTGTTTGTTTGTTCAGTGATTTTATTTGCAGTGATGGCGGCAAGCCTTATTTGGGAAAGTTATTCTCTGATTGGCTGTTGGCACTAACCTAGGATAGTCTTTGTTTAAGGACCGTGGTACTGATTGGTGATCCTGCTGGACCGAGGAACGTGTAATGTAGCTACTTAAGTGGATCCCTGGGGGCTTCTTTAATTCCTAGAATCGGAAGGAGGGCTTCGTGATGAGCATCAGAGTAGACTGGTTGCCGGGATAGTGTCCCCCAAGATGTTGTGTCGCGTTTGTTTTTCCAAGTAGGGAAACTGTTGCTTAAAAAATCAGCATAGCCATTATCGGAGTTGTCACTACATATTATCTTACGTCATTGTCACGCGACTGTGGCTTTTATTTGTGGAGGTTATGTGTCAAGGATCTTAATGTGGGCGCTTTTTACTCTTTTAAAACATTATTTAACGTTTAACTTGTTTATTTTCCAGTCTGTTTCTAAATTGGCGTTTCGTATAATTTGTCAGACTGTCATTACGAGAGAGAGAGAGAGAGAGAGAGAGAGAGAGAGAGAGAGAGAGAGAGAGAGAGAGAGAGAGAGAAAGAGAGAGATGCACGCGCATACAATTTTTCATTCCTTATTATCATGTTTATATTTGTTGTTACATGTCAGTTCAATAATCGCACGGTTCTTTGCTGACGGTGCGAGAGCGTGTGACAAAGTGAGGCTCCTATTTGAGCTGACAGATTATGTTATTTGAATGAGAAAAGGAAAACTACATCTACACTTGCCTTTTATTTTCCATGTTCTTTGGTTTTCCATTAGTTCCGTTCAAATGGGCGTTTGTAGTATAGCTAAAAAACTGATGCTGATACATCTAGCAATTCTAAAATATTTGGGCGAGAAATGGAGACTATTCTCAATATCAAAATATGGGGAATAGGAAAACGCAGTTATGACCAGCGTACGGTCACTGTGAAATGCCGCCTGGACATCTAATTTTGCATAATACATAATCATGTCCTGGTAAAATCAAAAGACAATTTAAAAAAAAAATTGAAATGAGCTTTCCAATAGGAAAACGATCAAGAAGATTATATATATCTATATATCTATATATCTATATATCTATATATATATATATATATATATATATATATATATATATATATATATATATATATATATATATATATATATATATATATATATATATATACACACACATACATAAACACACACACACATATACACACACATATATACATACAATACCATAATTCCCGCCGTAAGTACGTCGGTCGATCACATCATGCACACCGTTATTTGCGCACTTTTCTATTTTCTGTTCTATAGTACATTAACTTTCAACCACAGCTAAGGGGTGCAACTGTGGTTGAAAGTTAGACAATAATTGTATTGTTTCCCTTATATGTACTCTCCCGGAAATAGAGAAGTGTGCAAATGACGGTGTGCAAGAACAGTTTGATTATGGAAAGTCAAGATTTTAAAAAGATGCACGAACAATTACGAGACATGTTGTCATAAAAGAAATGTTAGTTATTTAGTCAATTTACGGTCCATCAGATTTTTATCACCGCTCCACATGTCATTTAGGAAGGTTACTCCATGTCTTCATATTTAATACATCCATATAATTTTCACTACAAATATCTAATGACGGTCGCCTGCAATGAAATGACCACAGTAGGGATAGTACCGTCTGTAATACATGTGTAATACATCACACTATAATTAAAAACCTGTAAATTTTGACGGGTATATATATATATATATATATATATATATATATATATATATATATATATATATATATATATATATATATATATATATATATATATATATATATAGAGAGAGAGAGATAGAGAGAGATCTGATTGTATCTGTTGTGTCAATTTTTTTTTGGTAGGGAACATTCTTGGGTATCATTACAAAGATAACTGAATACGTTTCAGTTTGGAGTAGATACTGTAATATTTAAAATAATGTATTGTTTTGTTTCAGGTCACGATGTAGCTGAAGAAGTTCAAGTAACTCTAGTCCAGCTGTGTAGCGAGAGCAGCGGATACTTGACTCTTGCTCAGTGCCACTTTCGGTATGAGTACGATTCCACATTTTATTTGACCAAGTTCCTGACCAGCAGCGTCTACAACAACCGTGCCTTGGATAATCTGGAGCTGATCAAAAGTGAGCGCTTTGACTTGTCCACTGAAGTTCTGTCTACCCTAGATACTCGACTCAGTCGTTCTCTCCGTAATGCAAACCTGACAACAACATGGCATCTTCTTGGTGGCGATTCGAGTAAGTGATTTTTCTGTCATTACAGTCTTTTATTTCTGTGTTTATTTGATAGCGGTGAAGTTCCCACACAAAAGAAAGGACTATTTGTTTGATCCACTGTTATGTGTGTTAGCCCAAGGCGCCCACGTTGATTATCTTCGTTTTATTGCTGTGGTTCTTGTTTGTGTCATTAACGGGAGTGTGCTGTTGTGGATGTGTACCGTGTATTTTGAATCACATTGCCAGGTGTATTAAATTGTTAAACTGCAGACTTTAAGTTATTTAAAGCGTTATGATTTGGAATATATCTTCTCACTCAAGCATCGTCTTTATTTTCAGCAACGTAATTTTGAACTTTTTTCGTATAATATCGGATAGTATCAGAAGAGAACAATTGTAAAACTTGCGAAACTACAGTATTATATTCACAGGTGTAACATGAGTTTTTTTTTTTTAAGTATGGCATGAGAGAACAAAGAACTCCGTGAGAGAAATATTTTGACTAATCGCATCAAAATGATCTAAGGCAAATTTTGTTTATCAGTGTCAGTTTGCTGGTGACACTGTAATAAGTAGTTTACAGGGGAAAAAATTATTTGTCAGGTTAGTGTCACTTGTCCTGTAATCTGTGACCAGTAATGAGAGCAGAGAGAGAGAGGAGTTGTGCGAGGCAAGAAGATTGGACTTCAGGATACGCTACCCACCAATCAGATCCAGAACACTTGTCAGTTTAGAGAGTGTTCGGCCGTGAAGACAGTCGACGAATGAAGACAGGACTTAACAACGAATTAATGGGCACAATGTTTGCATTGTGATTGCTAAATCAGAGGCACAACTTCAATCCAACCTGCAAGTCTGGAAGGAAGAGCTGGAGAAGAGAGGGATGATCATAAGCAGCTCAAAAACAAAAACGATGGTGATATCACGAGAGGAAAGAAATCAGATTAAGCTGGGAGAACAGGTCCTGGAGCAGGTCGACCACTTTAAATACCTTGGAGCTGTCATAGACCGGAATGGAGGCATCAAAGAAGAGTTGGCTAATCGAAGAGCAGCAGCTGGGAGACTTTTTCAGGCCATAAATCGAGGATTCCTCAGCAAAAGAGAAGTTGGTAAGAAGACGAAGATGGCTGTATACCGCTCCCCTATGTCCCAGTCTTGACGTATGGATGCGAGTCATGGGCAATGACTACAACCCACAAAAGCCAGATCCAAACCTCAGAAATGAGGTATCTGAGGAAGGTGGTTGAAATAACAAGAAGAGACATGGTCCGCAACCAGACGATACGTCAAGGCCTAAAAACCCAACCCCTGCAGACTTAAGTAGAACAGTCCCAACTGAGATGGTTTGGCCATGTCTGCAGAATGGGAGAAGATCGGCTACCACGGCAAGCATGGGAAACTAAAAGCCAGAGATCCAGACCTCCAGGACGACCCAAAGTCCGCTGGGAGGACAACATTAGACAATCTCTGAAGGACCGAGGACTAGAATGGAACCAAGCCAGGAGGAAGCTTTCCTTCCAGTAATCGTCGAATTCTGAGATACTATTCTTATTGTCTTCGAAGCTGGTGTACGTTTAACCCTAACACTAAAAATAATAAAATAACAAAAATTGACGTGGAGTCTGTTTTACAGTTGAGCTGTGTATGGTAAAACTGCCATCAGACCAGTTTTCAGTATAATAATTTTTTTTTTCTGCGTCATCTTCCAATTTTACAGCAGCCCACTTTATTAATTAAACAATGGGCAATCGCCCACCAAGCCTGTGCTACGAATGACCCCATTTTAATCGGTGAAACGCAAACATTTGACCGAGGTGCTGATTGTAATTTGAAGGTAGACATGCGATGTATGCAGGGCCGGATTAAGCTAGTGCGGGGCCTGTAGCATATGTTAAGAAAGGGGCCCTATATTTCAACAACAAAAAAACCAAAACAACACAAACATATTTGAACACATACATTTTTAATTTGCATAGTAATTATCATTATCAATTAATTCGTGCTTGTAATCCTATAAACTTGCCACTCATGTTGCTGGCGTTGTCATAGCTTTGACCACGGCAGTCTTTAATATCAATGTCATTTGCCTTTAAAAAATTAAGTAGACTTTTAGTAAGCTGTTCAGCACAATGACCTTCCATATCCAAAAATGTCACAAATCTTTCAACTGGTCCAGATGGCAAAACATAGCGCAGAGTCAAAGTCAGCTGGTCCATATTAGATATATCTGGAGTAGAATCCAATGAAACGGAATAATACTTGTATTTCTTCACTTCACAGAGAATGTGATCCAGTATGCTGGATCCAATCAGATTGATGAATTCCTCACACGTTGTTTTAGATAGATATGATGTATGTCCAAATCCTTTGTTTGCATGAGTACTTATATTCTCTGCCAGAAAAGGGTCAAACTTGGCAAGTAATTCTAACATCTCATCTCATAATCGGAACCTCTTCTACCCCGTGAAACGAGGTGTAGAGGGGACCCAAGTGCACAAGGCCCATGGGCAGGACATGTAATCGAAGTGACTTGGCAAACAGGTGATTAGCCCATTGTGCCCGAACTTGCCCTCATGTGTACTCATATTCGCTATAAAACCTCCGAACCATCGAGACGTCATTCCAGCCAAAATGGACAGAGCCTCATATACCCGAAGGTGTCGAGGGATGTCCTTCCTCATCTGCACAAAGGCATTTATAGAGGAACACTCAAGACCCGTAGGTCTGAGGAAAGAGCAAAATCTGAGACGGGCACAGCAGTGCGCCTGAGATCCAACTACGAGCTTTTTAACTGCATCTCATCTCATCTCATCTCATAATCGGAACCTCTTCTACCCCGTGAAACGAGGTGTAGAGGGGACCCAAGTGCACAAGGCCCATGGGCAGGACATGTAATCGAAGTGACTTGGCAAACAGGTGATTAGCCCATTGTGCCCGAACTTGCCCTCATGTGTACTCATATTCGCTATAAAACCTCCGAACCATCGAGACGTCATTCCAGCCAAAATGGACAGAGCCTCATATACCCGAAGGTGTCGAGGGATGTCTTTCCTCATCTGCACAAAGGCATTTATAGAGGAACACTCAAGACCCGTAGGTCTGAGGAAAGAGCAAAATCTGAGACGGGCACAGCAGTCTTTGTTACTGGGAGGTCTCCACTCAGAGTGGCGTACCACACACAGTCAGTAAAGACAAAGGTCGCCTGCGGCGAAGTAATTCTAACAACCCTAAGTAATTCCCGTTATAAGGGGACCCAACAATTTCATCACTGCCACGAAATGAAAGGCCTCGTTCTGCTAAAAACTTCACAACTTCAATTATTCGCTCTAGAAGTTTGTGCCAATACTTTTCTTGAATGTCCATTTGTTTCACAAGATGGGAATCGACACGTTCACCTTTGTTTTTACGCATCAACAGTGAAATTAAAGCTTGTCTATGTGAGGAGCTTTCTTCATGTCGACGCAATAGATTGCTTGCATTTTTCCAGTCTGTAGAGTAAACGCGTTGTTGTGTATTCGCCACCACGGTAGAATGTCTGGATGCGGATGTTATGTTTAGAGTCATGCACTGATCATCACTGAAAAAAGTCTTCTTCAGTTACCTCTGCATCATCGAATGAACCTGTCATATTGACATTGAGTGGGAGTGTCAAGTAACGCGAATGGTGTAGTAGTTCGGTGTAACAGACCACTTGATAATATCTCTCACACACTCTCATGTAATGCAATGACGACTTGAACTGCCGCTGACATTTCAATAGTTTAATGAAGGCACGCAAACTGGACAGCACGGATACAGTCATGGGAACATGTTGACATACATTCATTGGTTATTTGAATCGTGGATGATACATTCATGTAGTAGTGAAATAACATTCAACCTAAGGTAGCATTCACTGTTCTGGTACCTAATCGCCGTATCCTCTACTGACTGAACGCGTCAATGAGGATCGGTAAACATACAAAAGTCATTGGCCCAACCTTCATTTCATGGCTAAGTTCTTAAGCTGAAATATGTCCAATGTTTGTATAATACTCATAAGCCACGATAGTGGGTTTTCACCTCCTAACAAGATCTCGATACCACTGCCCGATAGTAGGATACATAATCTGTTCTCTTGACAGTGATCAAAAAATATGATGACAGAAATATAACATGGCCGCCTTCCTGAGTTGTCGCTCACTCACTCATAGGAAGGTAGATATAAGCCAAAGTTAATTTAGAATGTGCATATAAATAATTTCATAAAGTTTTCCATACAGCTCTACAGTAATCCAGTTACTTCAGGTAGACATAACTGCTGTAGGAAAGCCTGTCATCTTCGTCGATACAAAACACGATCCTAGCGATACGAAGCACAATGTTCCATCTAGGTCTAATCGACTCGAGATCATCAAAAATAGGGTCTGGCATACCTGGAGTCCGAATCACACATATGAGGAGGATCTCTGACAAATAGACTCTTGCAGAGACATAAACTTCTCCTAGAAAAACATCTATGAATCACTGTTAAACCTTAAACAGTGCCAGCCCTGGAAAAAGCACTCAGCCATCTTGGCGACATTATCGGAACTCTTCACAACCCAGTAGGACTACGAAAACCTGCGCTAGATTCCGGTAGAAAGAATATAGTCCGACCTGAACATACAAAGGTATACAATATACGACTGAATCTTCTTTCACTAGACAAGTAGTACACATGAATTCAGGCCATAAACATAACAAGCAAAATTAATCTATTTTCTGGCCCGAACAAATAAGAACGGACATGAATACAATATCCATGCGCCGAGTCAATATCAAGAAAGATCACTCATATAATCAAAAGTGTAAATCAATCATGAATTATCTAGCTTTACCAGAGGAAGCATTTTCATACACAAATGAATGCAAGTATATATTTTCCATATTAAATAGCCATATCGTATTTTTGTAATATGTGCGTCAAAATATGCACGCAACAGATTACCACACCCCTCGGGGAAAAAAATGGTACTTTTTTTTTTTGAAATACATCTAGGAGCAACATACAATAGGCTCACAACGCACCAATAACAATGCGCAGATGATAAGCATTGAGAATATATTTCATGAACTTAGTATTTCTCTAAGTATAAATATTTCCAGAGAGGTGTCACCAACGCATACTACAATACTGGCAATGCCACACTTTCTACATCAGTTTATACATAAATTTCATCTTAGATACCTTAACATCATGATCATCAAAGACGAAAAAACATTGAAAGACCAGCGGTGAATAAACATCAGTGAACCGCTAAGTAGTGTTACAATCAATATATGATATATTCCATATGTGTACACATTTCAACATAGGAACAACTGTAGCAAAGTTAGGCATATAATTTAACTGTTATGAATCATGTGGGCATCTAGACAAAATATCTGCCATCACATTTTCTGACCCACGGATAGCTCGCACCAAAAAATTAAACGGCTGCAGAGCAATCGCGTATCGCGTTGATCTCGCGCTCTTCAGATTTTTACTCTGAATAGCCGTAAGAGCTTTCTGGTCAGTTTCCACAATGAAATGCGCGCCAAGAAGAAATCTTTGAAGTTTAAGATTGACCAAACCATAGCCAATAATTCACGGTCTAGGACCGAGTAATTCTTTTCTGCGGCATTTAATTTTCGAGAAATATACATCACAGGATGCAGAGTTCCAGAGTACTCTTGCATTAGTGCTGCTCCAATCCCTGTGGATGAAGCGTCACTACGAAGAATAAATGTCTTATCCTTAGAAGGCAATACTAGGATAGGTGAAGTAGAAAACATAGTTTTAACCTTATCCAAAGAGGATTGACATTCTTGAGTCCAATGGACTACATTAGGAGACCCTTTCTTTAGCAAGGAAGAAAGAGGTGACATAATGGAGGACAGATTCGGAATGAATCGTCCATAAAATTGTATTAGACCTAAGAGACTTCGCACTTGCTTTTTAGTCTTAGGAATAGAAATGTTAAGTATCTTACTTGTATTATGGTCCTCTGTTTTTAGGAACCCATGACCAACACGGTGACCTAAGAAAGATATTTCGCTAAAACCAATACAAGCTTTAGATGGTTTCGCTGTTAGGTTATGCTCGCGTAAGATAGACAATAGTTCATTTATCCCATTATAGTGATCGTTCCAAGTATCACTGAAAAGACAGATGTCATCAAGATATGCAATGACATCTGAGCGATGAGATAGGATTCGACGCATCATGCGTACGAATGTTGCAGGGGCGTTCATAAGGCCGAAAGGCATAAAATTCCATTGGAATAGACCCCTAGGCGTCGAAAAAGCAGTAAACGGTTTGGCGTGTTCGGATAATGGAACTTGCCAATATCCCTTAGACAAATCAAGTTTAGTAAAGAAATGGGAATTCGATAGTCTCGTAAGTAGCTCTTCTAGTAAAGGCATAGGTTCAGCATCAAATTTAGTCACTTGGTTCAATTTGCGATAATCAACGCAAAGACGTATGTTGTTGTCTTTTTTTCGCACGATAACCATCGGTGAAGAATATGCTGATGTGGATGGTTCAATTATTTTTAACTCTATCATCTCATCCAACTCTTTCTCTACCTGTGCTTGAAAATGTATCGGGATAGGATTCGGTCTGACTCTTATAGGATTATGGTAAGTAAGAATAATGTCATGTTGAATGACATCAGTTTGACCAGGAATGTCAGTAAGGACATCCTGAAATTGTTCTAACATAGTAGAGACTTGTTTCTGCTCTCCTGGAGATAATTCGGGAGAAATCGCAACATCTTTACATGATTCATTAGAGTGAAGCGGAATCATTGGAAAAGGTAGATTTACATCCGAGAAACTCGTTTCCTCATCCTGTATTACTGACAGTGATGAGTAATGTCCGTGTTGGACTGGAAAATCGTCCGTTGCCTGGAAAACAGGTTGTAAATAATCCGGACGTTCATGGAATTCCGTGAGCATGTTGATGTGGAAGGTTTTATGCTTCCCGTCAATATCGACAATATAGTCAACATCGGAAACTTTTGATATTATATCGTACGGACCTTTCCAAGAAATAAGAAGTCTGTTTTCTCTACAAGGTAGCAGGACCAATACTTTGTCACCTGGACAGAGTTGTCGCAAGCGTCTGGTCTTATTGGCAAATTGCCTTGCCTTCTGTTTCGCAAATTCAGAAGAAGCAGTTGCCAATTTGCATGCTTCAATAATCTTGTGTCTAAGTGCAATGACATATTCATAAGAGGATTTTGTGTCATCGACAATATTATCAGCAGTTATGAGATCATGAAGTAAGGACATAGGACCTCGCGGTTTCGCGCCGAAGACAAGTTCAAAAGGAGAAAATCCTGTATGTTCGTTGGCGACCTCTCTATATGCAAAGAGAGCCGCGGGTAAAACCCTGTCCCAATCCTGAGGATGATCCTCAGTTATCTTACCTAGTAGGTTTTTCAGAGTTCTATTCAGACGTTCCACCATCCCATTGGACATAGGATGATAAATACTACTCAGAGATCTCTCTATCTTTAGAGTCGACATCACTTGAGACATGGTATCCGATATAAGTTGGCTACCATGGTCCGATAATATTTCTGCTGGAAATCCCAGACGAGAAAATATTAACCAAAGAGCATCTGCAATATCAGCAGTAGTTATGCTCTTTAGAGGAACAGCCTCTGGCCAACGTGTGCACATATCCACACACGTCAAAATAAATTGGTGTCCTCTAGCAGACTTTATCTTAAATGGACCAATGATGTCTATCGCCATTTTTTGAAATGGTCGAATGGGAATGTCTGCAGCCTGAATAGGTGCAGCATGGTGTGGACCTCTGGATTTAACCTCTTGACATACTTTACAAGATCGACAATAGATTTGTATGTCCTTATTCACAGCAGGCCAAAAGAAAGATTGAAGAACTCTAGCTTTAGTACGGGAAAAACCCATATGTCCAGCACACTGCGAATCATGAGCGTGCGGTAAGATTTTAACTCTCATATTTTTAGGCACAAGGATTTGAGAATGAATGGACTTAGCGGAGTCTTGTACCATACGTACAAGTACGCCATTCTTCATCGTAATCCAAGATTTACGATTTGTATCCTTATTCGGATCACCTTTTGTTGCCAGAGTAAAGAATTTCTTTAGAGTAGGATCATCTCCTGCTGTTTGATAAAGGAATCGTGGGAAATCTCCAAGGGATCATCTTGGATCTGCGCATCATTATCTTCAGAATGTGAAGATTGTGGCATATTAAGAGCTTGAGCTCTAGTGACTACAGCATTTGCAGTATGCATATTATCACTTTCCCACTCGGCAATTTGTTGCGGAGTGCATTCTTTCGCACCATGAATGCGACCGACTATAAGATCAGCGATCGGATTCGGCAGAAGACATGCGTGCACATCTCCTGTAAAGAAGAGAGTAGAAATGTTGATCATGGCAGTGGAGTACTTCTCCAATGTGCCACCAAATGTTATGCATTTGATTATTTTGCCAGTGGCTCGAGAAGGATCTATGAGTTACTGCCTCACTCCAATGGTTGTGCACCCGGAATCGAAAAGAATTGAGAGGAGTACCATCTACTAGACCTCTATTCAAGACAAAGAGCACCTCTTCCATCATGCGCGACTGAGCAGGAAGAGCAGGAAGGATGAACACAGCTTAAAGTCGAAACTGTGGTTGGCTCGAATAATGTTTTGCAGTGGGAACACTGAAATGCTCTGTCAAAATCGAAAGCAGAACATCCCACACTATTAGAGTCTTTCTTATCATTGGTTTGATTACCGGCTTCGTGAAACTCTTGTTGTGCAGAGTTAGCCTGGTAATGAGATTTACCATGTCTTTTGTGTTGTGATCTACTCGGTTATTGTTGCCTCTGTAATTATTTTTCCCTTGTTATAACCTGTATTTGGGTTGGAATCACAATATTCATGAGCATAATCATCATGCTTATTATAATGAGTAAGCCTGTAATGTTGGTTTTGTTGTTTCCATGAGGAACTTGGGTAGTTCCTATGGTTACTCCCTTTTCAGAAATTTCTATAATTATGGGCACCCCTCGCGTATCGAGGACTGTCAGCCCGATTCCAGTTCTTCGAAGAAGAACCCTGATTTGAGTGGTTACCTTGGTTTTGATACTTATTCCAATTAACCTTTTTATCAAATTTATTTTTAGCTCCTTGGAATTTGTGTGAGTAATTCTGATTATATTCTGTTGCCGAAGCAACTGGCATACTCTCTTTAATGTTAGAGTTACTAAGAATCATGTCAGGGTGTGCCGTGGCATACTGGTCACAATATTCTTCCATTTGCTTTATTGTACTAGGTTTACGCTCATGTAAGAACTCTAGGAATGATTTATTTACAGAAGACATGACCTTGTCTCTTAGCAATAAATCTGTAAGACCATCAAATGTTTTCTCTGTTTTGGATAATTCAATCCATCGTGAAAGTGTAATTCGTGCTTTTGAGATGAATTCTGAGAATTCTACACCTACCTCAGGTCTCATTGTTTTAAACAAAAGACGATAACCTTCTTCAGACAGCTGATATCTCTTTATCAAAGCTGCCCTAACAGCATCATAATTATCTTTGTCGGCCTCTTCAACAAAATATAACTTACTCAGAGACTCCCCTTTTAGATTTTCAGACAACTGATTCACATACTGTGATTTGTCAACATTATGAGATGGACAAGCCCGTTCAAATCTAGAAAGCCAAAATGTTATGTCATCACTGGCAGGGTTAAACGCTGGTACCTTGACCTTGTACACAAAGGGTTTACCATTACCACCAGATGCCTGATTAACATTACTCATACATGTCAATTTTAATTTCTCTAATTCAAACTCATGTTCTCTTATTGCTTTTCTCTCTTCAGCTTCTAATTTTTTCTGTTCAGCAGCAGCAGCAGCTTCTAATTTTTTCTGTTCTGCAGCAGCAGCAGCTTCTAATTTGTTCTGTTCTGCCACAAATCTCCTTTCCTCCACCTGCATCTGCAATTTCTTTTGTTCCGCAGCAGCATCAGCTTCTCTTTCTAATCTTTTCTCTTCAGCCAGAGCTTTTCTCTCTTCAGCAGCAGCAGCAGCTTTTCTCTCCTCAGCAGCAGCAGCAGCTTTTCTCTCCTCAGCAGCAGCTTCTAATTTTTTTTCTTCTATTTGAAGTTTTCTCTCCTCAGCAGCAGCTTTTTTCTCCTCAGCTTGCATCTGCAATCTGAAATTCTCAGCATCTATCTTCTTTTGTTCAACTTCTGCTTTCCATTTATTCTCATCTTTTTGTTTTTTCTCTTCTGATTTTAATGCAATAGCAAATTGAGCGGTTGCCCCTTCTTCTAACTCTTTTCCAGTCTTATCAAGAGATTTTCCTTGTGCAATAAAGTAATCTAATGTAGACATCTTGTCTTCTTAAATCAGAAACCTGAAAAAGTAAATAAATTACCTTATTTCACTTTCATGGGAGACAAGTCTATACTATAGACTTAGTCTTAGTGAAAACCTTGTATGGTTATTTTGTTTATAATATAACCAATGATAACTTGAGTACCTGTGGAAAACAATATCTGTATATCCCAAACACTGTGGGAGACAAGCCTTAAAAAGGTCTTGTATACTTCCTTAATGTAATCAATGATCACTTGAGTACCTGTGGAAAATAATATTTTTCTATCCCAATCACTGTGGGGAACAAACCTTACAAAGGTCTTGTACACTTTCTTAATGTAATCAATGATCATAAGTACTGGTCTGTACTATAATATAAATATATTCAAATATACCTTATATATTATCTGTCAACCAAAAGACATTAACAAGGACAAACAAGAAAAGACAATATGAAAACGATTGCAGGAATCAAATTAAATCAAATAGAAAAAAACAAAAAATAATGATCACAGAATCTGTGATGATAACCGCAATGAAATCAACAAGACAAATAACGCCACAGTGTATAAACATAAGGGTGTAAAGAACTGAAATGAAAGGAAAGATGAGACCTACAACTATACAAACAAATCAAACAAAACTAAAGAACATAAAAATATTACAAAAACAACAAGAAAGACAGTATCGTCACAGCTAACAAATATTTGCAAACAATGTTGCATGCAAATTTCAGTTAAGAATTTTGCTCCCTATAGAACGCTAAAGCAAGACCAGTGTCACTTGGTATTTCCTGTTTAGTCACCTCCCAATCCAGGCCCGCAGAATACAAACTAACTTAAACACACAACAAATAACATATAAACATAAAATACATGTAAACCTTAATAGCATTAATTGCATACATATGATTAAATTAATATGGCAATGTGATGTTTAATAGAGTGTCGCAGAAAGGATGTGTTGCAGAGAAGGCTTATCTTTTATTCAAAATAATTTTTACTTTTTTCACTTTTATTAGTTATTAAATTATTGAATTAACTTATTACAATGTTCAATTCTTTTGAGCATATGAAGATCCAACGATGAAAATATGCACTTTATGTTCCTACATAACATATGATTCTGCTGTACAGGATCAACTATCACTTCTTTCTTCTGTACGTTGAGAAATGTCAACAATACTGCTCCAGATATTTTCTACACTTGATACCACTGTCCTGTGTAATACTGTCTGTACAGCGAAAAACTGTCAACAAGCGCTGACCTAGATACAGCATCCTATCGGTAATACAGGTCATGCTGACATCGACTGCCCGTTGTAACTTGTACACTGGTGTTCATGCGTGTCGTATGTGGCGTCAGGGATGGTCTGGTTATCATAACCCCAGGAATCTGGTTCACCACTGTAGAGTAACTGTGTTGTTGTGTATTCGCTACCACGGTAGAATGTCTGGATGCGGATGTTATGTTTAGAGTCATGCACTGATCATCACTGAAAAAAGTCTTCTTCAGTTACCTCTGCATCATCGAATGAACCTGTCATATTGACATTGAGTGGGAGTGTCAAGTAACGCGAATGGTGTAGTAGTTCGGTGTAACAGACCACTTGATAATATCTCTCACACACTCTCATGTAATGCAATGACGACTTGAACTGGCCGCTGACATTTCAATAGTTTAATGAAGGCACGCAAACTGGACAGCAAGATACAGGTCATGGGAACATGTTGACATACATTCATTGGTTATTGGAATCGTGGATGATTACATTCATGTAGTAGTGAAATAACATTCAACCTAAGGTAGCATTCACTGTTCTGGTACCTAATCGCGTATCCTCTACTGACTGAACGCGTCAATGAGGATCGGTAAACATACAAAGTCATTGGCCCAACCTTCATTTCATGGCTAAGTTCTTAAGCTCAAATATCTCCCACGTTTGTATAACTCTCATAAACCTCGATATTGGGTATTCACCTAAAAACAACATCTCCATACCACTGCCCGAGAGTAGGATACACAACCTGTCCTCTTGACAGTGATCACAAAATATGAGGACAGGAAGATAACATGGCCGCCTTCCTGAGTTGTCGCTCACTCACTCGTAGGAAGGTAGATATAAGCCAAAGTTAATTTATAATGTGCATATAAATAATTTCATAAAGTTTTCATACAGCTCTACAGTAATCCAGTTACTTCAGGTAGACATAACTGCTGTAGGAAAGCCTGGCATCTTCGTCGATACAAAACGCGATCCTAGCGGTACGAAGCACAATGTTCCATCTAGGTCTAATCGACTCGAGAACATCCAAAATAGGCTATAGCATACCTGGAGTACGAATCACACATATGAGGAGGATCTCTGACAAATAGACTCTTGCAGAGACATAAACTTCTCCTAGAAAAACATCTATGAATCACTGTTAAACCATAAACAGTGCCAGCCCTGAAAAAGCCTCACAGCCATCTTGGCGACTTATCGGAACTCTTCACAACCCAGTAGGACTACGAAAACCTGCGCTAGATTCCAGTAGAAAGAATATTGTCCGACCTGAACATACAAAGGTATACAATATACGACTGAATCTTCTTTCACTAGACAAGTAGTACACATGAATTCAGGCCATAAACATAAAAAGCCAAATTAATCTATTTTCTGCCCCGAAACAAATAAGAAACGGACATGAATACAATATCCATGCGCGAGTCAATATCAAGAAAGATCACTCATATAATCAAAA
>JAMPIV010023016.1:0-95396 GCA_024509875.1 Oreohelix idahoensis | reverse complement strand
GTGATTTGGGGGTTGGGGGGTAATCATGGTGCCGTTTGGAGTATGGTTTGGTGGTTTGAGGCTGGTGTGTTGTATGGCCTGTGGACCCTAGTTCTGGCTTATTCTACTGTAAATAGGGGTTATTCAAGGGGCGTCTTTGGAATATACCACTCATGATCACTTACCCCATCGCTAGGTGATTAACGGTGTAAAAAATCTAGCTATGGGAAGGAGAAAGTTAATCAGAGCTGCGTGATTGATGAATACCTATCTACCCGTCGGTGTTGGGGGTGTAGTGTCGTCTTCTTGGGGAATCCGATGAGAAACCTTGTGGATCTTGGCGGAACAGTGCATGACCTAGGTCACTGTAAGATGGGAGGAAGGAAGGTGAACCTGATAAATGTAGCTTTATTTGCTCTTCCAAGAGGAGGATGGAGGAAGGGGCGCATTCGCAGCTGAGGATATGGGTCAATCTAAGCACCTGTTTTATAAATTATTGCCCAAATGCACCACACAACTCCGATGCAAGGTTGGGGAATGTACTTTCAATGAAAGAACACAACTACTTGATCTATTGGAAGGCCGGATACTGGAACAAAGGGTCATCAACCAGCTGGTTCGTCAGCCCACTTTATATAGAGATAAAGTGATGGAACTCGGGCATGCGATTCCCTTCAGTGGTCACATGGGGATCAGCGCCACAGGACAGCGTATAGCTTGTCATTACTTCTGGCCAGGGATAACGAAGGATATAAAAAGATATGTCAAATCCTGCCCAGAATGTCAAAGGGTAGCTCCAAAGCACTGGACTGTCCCTGCAACTCTAGGGGAAATGCCCATAGTGGGAACACCTTTTGAGAGGGTTGCAGTGGATATTGTGGGACCTCTCACTCGGACCAAGAGGAGGAACAGTTACATCCTTACTCTGGTGGACACTTGTTCTATTTGGGGAGAGGCGGTAGCCCTGCCATCAATTGATTCAAAACATGTAGCAGAGGCACTACTTACAATATTCACAAGATTAGGATTCCCGCATTCAAATCTTGACTGATAATGGCTCACTTGTTCAAGGGGGAAAACTAACGGAAGATTTTTAAGTATTTCAAGCCAGACACATTCATTGGGAGTTCCGACCATCCACAGGGGAACGGCCAGGGTAGAGAGGTTCAATGGGACTCCTCATTTCTATCCTGAGGAAGCGGCACATGAATAAACCGGATATGTGGGATCAATTTTCTGCCCGCCCGCATTGTTTGCGTATCGGGAGGTTCAAATAGTTCTACCGGGAGGGCTCCCGCTTCTCTGGCTAGTTGGCGAGGCCTAGTATAGGGCCAGTTGATGGAGTCTTTCATGGTACCTGGAATGATGAGGGATTAAGCTGAAGTATGTTTCATCAATTTCTAGATTGTGAACGAACTGACACTCGTCGGAAAGCTGGATGGAAAACTGGATATGATATTTGGAGAATAAGCCTAGGAAGAAAAATGCAGCGTATTTGAATTGAAAGCAAAGGGACAGTGTATAGATGTGGGAGTGGATAGGTGCTGTCGTATACTAACCGGCAGACAGATTTTATTACAAATTGGGTTGGAATAGGTCCTTGAGGCGGGGGCGTGTGTCTGGGGGAGTGTTACTTTATTCGTGCTTTTAGGGTATTTTAGGGGTTGGGAGGAGGTTTTGCTGGGTATATAACGGTTAAATGAAGTATCTGGACTGGACCACGCCTTGGATTGAACACCATGTAATGACCTTGGCGAGCGCCTCTAAAATGATAAAGGAACCACTCACCTCACTTGATTACCACTGGACATCCTTGTGGAAGCTGCACAAGGTTAAAAGGCAGTAAGCCACCTGTATCTAAAAATCAGAGGGAGAGGAGTTCAACAGGTTCTGGAGGAAAACTTTCAGATGTCATTAACAGATAAACCAGGATACAAAAATTTGCTACAGTATGACTTGGAAGTGGTAGACTCATAACCCAATTGTATGAGAGTATTCTGTTTGCCGTTCGCGAAGGAGAGGCATTGAAAGAAGAACATTTATTATTTGTTGAAAGGGGGAATTATTTCACACAGTGAATCTGCTTTTGCTCCCATGGTAGTTTTGTTGAGGGAGGAAAAACGTTCTGGGGAACATAGGACTGTGAATAGATTACAGGAAACTGAATGCTGTCACAGCCAAGGACAAGTGGATCCATTTAACCAGGGACACAAAACAGTTATTTTGCCAGATTGAAACCATGGGCAAAATACTTTTCGATGGTGGATCTTTGTATAAGCTTTTTAACCAGATTCCTGTGTTGCTGATGTTAGACCTTTATTGAGTTTTTTGCACCTCGGAAGAACATTTTGATTTCACACATGCTACCATTCGGTTTTTGAAAAATGCTCCGAGTGTTTTTTCAAGGATGGATGCGCTAATTGTTGGATGCACCTGTATTTATGCATGGTTTCTCGTATTTCTTGGGGATGTTAGTATCGGTCGCCGATGAGTCATTTGAGAAAACATTAACTCTCTGAAAATGTTATTTGTTAGGTTTGGGGGAAGCGATATTTAATGCTAGTAACCATATCAAAAATGTTGTATTGGATGCAAAGAGTTGGAATTCTTGGGACACACTGTATATCAGGGGAAAAATGTCACCTGACCCAAAGAAACTTGGGAAAAAAACTGATGAGGTGCTACGTGACCACATTTTTATTTATTTTTTTATCGTGCGTGAATGAGGGGGCGGGTGGGGGGGGGTACTTTTTGTGGAGGCATATAAATCTGTTCATCGTGATGTGCTCTCTGTCTGGTTGTGTACTCAGCTATAGGTATTCCAGATTTTATATTGTGGGGGGTCAGGCGCAAGGGGGGATTTGGATTTCCTAGAGTTTAAGGAAAATACTACTCTAGAAAGCCTATTCTCAAATTGCCTGATTTGGACACAGGTATTTGTGGTGAGAACAGATGCAAGTATTGTTTTGGCCTCGGGGCGGCTCTGTTGCAAAGGTCATCTTGACCCATTGGGGAACTGAAACCAGTCGCCTATATGCAAGACGACAAGGTTGAATAAGGCGGGAACAAAGGATACTACACATGCGTAATAGGAATGTTTAGCGTTTATATGCGGCAATTATATGAATGTTCCCAATATTCTTTCTGTCTGGTAGGACGTGTGTGGTCCTGAGACGGGACCATCTGCTCCTATGTGTTCTTATTCAGGCCACGCATGAAATTGTAAAGATATTTTTAGGATGGTCTTTATTTGTTGCATAAACCTTATCAGTTTATGTATCGAATATATAACGGGGTCAAATTGGATTGTCGTTGCAGATTTCCTTAGTCGCGCACCCCTGTGATCAAATTTCGAGTAATTGGCTGGCGTGAGGAGATTATATTTTATCTATGTGTATCAATGGTTTTGGGAACTTGCCGTAGCGCATGTTATTCAAAGTGGGGAGATGTGTGATTTTAAATTTACCGATGATACAACGTTAAATTATCTTCAATTATAATAAAGATAACATGGTTAGGGATAAAATAATGCGTAAGATTACTAGGCATAAATGCTCGCCTAGTGCCAGCGTTTTCTACCTGCCATTGAAAAACTAACTAGTTTAGGGACATCGCAGACCGAGAAATACGGTACCCTTTTAGAGAGGGGGGAAACGGGGAGATAAAAATCATTATGACGGTCTGAAACACGTGTTTGAAATCTAGAAAAGGCAAAAAGACGCAATTGTAGTTTAAAGAAAAAAATTCACCACGCCATTAGTTGACACAATGTAAGGAAATGGACAGAAAAAGACCTTAGCTCTTGGTTAGAAACAGGTCGTATCTTAGACGTTTTAACCGTATTGGTTGTTTTTTCGAAGTATAGCGGGCAAATGCCCATACCCAAAGGTTCAAAACAAAATTACTCAAAAAAACTAACCTTGAGAAAAGTAGGTTTTTCTTTAATATAAAGTTATGAAAATAAAACCTAGCTAGTTTTGATAGCCCATCTTGAGCAGAGAAATAATATACTTTTAATTATACAGACGGACAGATAACACGGAAGATATTGACGAAAGACCGTATTGTTCCAATCAGACTAGCGAACAGTATTTTGTGCATACTTTCACTAAAGTTACATTTTTGCGTCCCTTGAGGACAGAAAAAAATGCAAAATCAAACTGCAATGAACTAGCGGGGCAAATAAGTAGGTAGGATCGTAGCTTAATATAACTTTAGCAATAAGAAATTGTAAAGTAAGTTGGGCAGGTTTTGTGTAGTATTTTTTAAAATGTAAATTTCAGTCCAAATAAATACAGGTGATAATTTTGGGAAAAAAACCCAAGTTGAGACGTGACCAGACCGAAGAATATGATACTACATACTAGACTGAGGGACTTTTGACCTTTTAGTTTTGAATATTTGGAAAAGTTCGAGGGGAAAGCTTAGTCTTCTGATCTGATTGGACAACTGAGCTTTTTTTAGTCTAGAAAGATACATGACGCACTTCGCTTGTGTGCAATTTTATAGAAGGATCTGTTCCATGTGACCACAGTTTCGTTAACATGTATGAGGTGTGTTCCATGGAATTATTTACAATTAAAAAATCCGTGGGGACGCCCTTATAATCTAAGCCAGCAGCGCAGCTGAGGTCTTGTCTAGTATTAAGTAAACTGTGTGTCTCAATTCTGGATTTGTGGAGTTTTGGATCATAGCACTTTAGCACGCTTTGTGCCAGATGCTTTGTAGAAGGGATTGATAAAGAGCCATAGCCTGTGAGCTAAACATGATAACTCCATGTAAGTGCCTTGAGGGTGGGTCCCCTGCCACAGTCCAGGGCGGTAGCTACATCAAATAATATCATGGACACCTAACTAAGTTATGTGCAAGGCTGGATCTATGATTGTAGATTCAGTGGGAACTGTGTTCTCCAACAATAAAGAATGAAATTTGTTAACTATAAACAAATATAATCTCAGTATGGGCATTGCAGTCTTAAGGACAATGGTACTATTTGTAAACAACGGTAGATTGGGCATGATTTGCCTATGTTGGTCAATAAACATTTGACCTTAGTGATTGTTTTCCAATGACATTTGTGTGATATTATGTATATAGTGTAACATATGGAGATTAGAGTTTACTGAGCCACTATGTTACAACAAAATTTCATTTCAGACGTATTGCAATGTAATATATTTTGGCACTATATTGATGCCAAATACATAATGTTGTCATATGTTAGACCAAAACGAAAAAATATTGGTTCAGGAATTAATAAATTAAAAAAAATCTGTGCATTCACTAACATTAAATACTAAAACCACGGGAGTGGAGTACAGTTTATCATAGTAGTCCTCATACCATTATCGTAAATTAGGAGTTAAGTGTATATACATTTTTTTGACTGGATGAGTCTCATTTATTACCAACAATCACAATACCCAATAAGATAACTATTGAGAAGCATATCACATATAACTTCATTCCAGAATTTGTATGTAGTACGTATTAATTTTGGGAGTCCTACTGACTTTGTCTCATATGATACACAGGACACCATTCATAACACATAAACATCCAGGCTGTCCATTTCTCCCAAACAGACGACATTATAAGGACTAACCCCACTTTACTACCCTGCCACTCATTACAACAGGAAGCATATACTATGTATCAACATATTAATGCTTATCACTTCATGCACATAGGCTACCTTGTTAGCCGCTAGATTTACACATGTACTACCCCAGTGATATGGTTATATATTTTATTTTTATATTACACGTTATACTAACATGTTATTATTCATTGTTCCAAATACCCATACCTCCCACCCATAGTGTTAAAGAATACACGGTAAAATGTATCAATATAGTAGGACAGGTTCATAACTTAGCAGCAATTTAAAAAAAATCAGTCTAAAAACTATTAAAACTATAACAGCCAGAGTAATTCAGTTATATTGATTAATTTATCTACTATTATCCAAACATAAGGAAGCAATTATTCTAAGTTATATAAATAAAACGTACTGTATTCCAAGAACATACCAATAAGTATAAATTCCATATCAGTTGCCCCTAGAACCATTTAAACGCCAGTATGACAGACCATACATTAGGACGACCACAATGTCCGCTGGTTTGAAGGTAGTATTGGAGGGATAACATTAGACAATTTGAAACTCCGAGGAATTAAATTCAATAGAAGGACTTTTATTGAATGGTCTGGCGTACTCTCTACATGGCTTTATACCTCATACACTACATTCACGGTAGAGTAACACATAACAAACTCATACAATAAGTACTAGCTGCCAAATTTTACACAGGGACACGATCCCCAGGATAAACAATTTGAATGTTTCCAGGAGAACCAGGGAAGTTCAGGAATGACGGAAGCATGTAACTCACGGTAATGGCGAAAGTTTTGACCAAAACATTTACAATCAAATGATACTGTATTTTGTCCAACAGGCGACTTTGACTACGGGAGCACTAAAAAATGATTGGAATTCGGCGGAAGTACATTCGACCGTAAAGACTGAAACCTTAGTCTCCGTTGTGATAGATGCCGAAACAGAAACTTATATGGTCTGTCCAGATTATTAGGGGAACCTTTAAGCCGCAGTTAATAAAAAGTGGGGAATAAGACACACTTCATATATGAATACGGTATCATTATCAATGTACCTGGATATAGCTGTTGCGAATCCACTTAATCGATGTTCTTTTTAGAAATTTATGTTTTTGTTAAATTTACTACCTTAATCTAGTGACAAGATGTGATAAGAAAACATTGAACGACCAAAGCGAAAAGAAAGATAAATATAAGGAGCAGTTTAGAAAAAAGAAAAGGAAGGGCACGAGAGAAAATTAAAGAGGCCACAATAAAATGTAACGATCGGACATTTGACTTGTCACAGTGATAATGATGCAATAAAGGTTTGTCAAGATGAAATGTAAATCTTAATGGGTGACGTACTGTGTCGTAAAAAGGCAGCGATTATAAGGTTGTGCGTGAAGGTGCCAACCTCATTATGTAAAACAAACTACAACAGAAACCATTGCTGTGAGCACGAAGGCATGCTCCCACGTCAGTATGAATAATGATCTAATTGTGACGATTCGGTTGTGCAATCTAACGTCCACTCCGACAGGATCACTTTTTTCTTCATTTTTCTCTTCCTCTCATTCATCGCTTTTATTTGGCATAATTTTTGCCCTTCCATTCATTATTTTGCTCTCTACGTTGGATCAGTAGGTGAGGTCTCTAACACTCCACACCCCTACGAAATTATCGGCCACGGGACTATCTTTAATTTTCACATTTTTGCTTTGAGCCGATCCCAGACAGAACTGTAATAACGCCATGTAATTTGCCCAATCAGCGACTGATAAGTTATCGCTTCATTCGTCTGGCCAAGTTTGATAGAGACGGTCATCCCCGTTGGTTGATCCCTTTGAACGTGACCGTCCAACATTTGACCCCAGGTAGAGATTGACTATCCCTAGGTTTGCACAAGACGGGAGATAATGCGGTAATCGCTTCCGATGTACGTTCTGTATCGAGATTACAGATAAATCTGTCTGGAGACTCAAGATTTCCAGACGATAGCATCGGGGCCGTATCAGTGCACAAAATTCGTTTCTGCGGATACCAAAAGATGCTGACAGACGTCTGACGCAACGATCTGAAGAGGTCACTCGTGGATATTAAATTTGATATTTTGAAACACATGAGTGTATTTTTTTAATTTGAAGCATCCCTACCCATGTAGTGCTGAACGAGATTCGATTGGATTAATTGATTTGAGAGGCCGGAATATACAATGTATCTCATTGGAAAATTAGGCGGAAACATAGCTGGAATTAGAACTGAGGATTGGCAGATATAATGTAGTGAAATCAAAGCCAGTACACACACTGCAGCGCAAACGTCAGACTATCGACTCCTAAAAGCCAGAAAGAAAAAGGAGACATTGGACTTAGAAATTCCACAACTATAAGTGACAGATCGAGTATTAGGCAACTTAGGAATTTACAAGTAAACCCGCATTTTTAATACAAGACTGGAAACTTAGGAATTTGATCACAAGTCATAGAGGAATTAAAAAAAAGTTTTCCCAGGCCAGAGATTTCGCAGAACATCGGCCGTCAGAGGAATTAACTGTGTTTTTTCCAGACCTAAGTGATTTCGAAGCATCTAATACAGAGCTGTGTCCATTCTAAATCTTTGCAAGGAGATTGTGTATTCCCAGAATTTTAGGGTAAGTGTAAACAATTTATTTACTAATGTAAATTTTACAGGTTTCTTGCTAAGTGGTTATATATGAGGCTGGCAACCTCAACATATGAAAAGAGTATATTCATGAACCACTACAGCAAGCGCTGGTGATTGTTTCTTGCTAGTCACCCGACAGCAGAGGTGACCCCCAGACTCCGGCTGGAGCAGTGATGAGTGATTACATCATATGTACCTCAATAGTAGCATATCATTTTGTGAGATATATGTAACTTATTAATGTTAATTCAGGCACAAATTTTATTCTTCCAGACACATTTCCGTTAATCCTCAGAGTAATATTGGTGAATTTTAACTATCTTCTCGGATATCAACGTTGTGCGTGCTCGAGAATTAAATTCTTCTGAGAGTTTAACATTGGTGGGCGGACAACGGGAACGTGAACCTGTTAGAATGCCCCAAACAAATGTACTTAGCAGAAGGCATTTGTTTTTCTATTTTTCTAAAGTTCGTGGTTACAAGCTATCCGACGATTTGGGGTACTAACGCCGCTAGTGTGAGAGAAAAGCATCCGCCCTAACCACCTACAGGGGAAGAAAGTGTGGAGAAGGCTTTCGTCATCACAAAATTGATAAACCACAGCTGCAGGACTCAGCTAGAGTGAAGTGTCTTGTAAAATAGGCGAAAGCAACGGACTTTTGATAAATCCTCATATACGTCTCCGTGACGGAAACATTTATCTAATTTTCACCAATCTTTCCACATACACTTAACTGTTAAAGACTAATTGTTATGAGTAATATCATAACATATCTTACGATATCAACAAGGCTTGTTTAGGGACGAGTTTGTTGATATGCGTTTCCTGGGAGACTACCGGAAGTGCGTCTTTGTCTTTTGGACATTGTTACGTGCAGTCTTTGATATCTTGCAATATTATACATTTCAAAATAGATACTTTTTAGTGCTTAAGGAAAAGTCATTATTGAGTTACTTCCCTTGAAAGGAGTTTCAGATCGAACTCCGCGGATGAATCCAGTTTTACTGCGATTTATTCTTTGTTTGGGTAGAAATAGATTGTTCTTGCTTCAGTATATCTATGGCCTGAATTTATGTGTAGTGTTTGTCTAGGTAGGACGAGTCTGTCTTATATCTGTATATCTTTACATATCTAAGTCGAACTATATGTTCTTTGTCGCTAGAAAGGTCAAAGGCTGTTCAGCGGATGTGTGGCTAGAGAGGTGTGATTTGGCTTCGCCCTGATGATGGGGGGGGGCTGTCGTGTTTTTCTGTATCGGCGTGTCGCCGGGAAAAGTGATCTCAAGATTGATGGGGAAAGTGATAGACGTTTAGACCTATCCTGTATGCTTTACCCCAGTGTTTATTCTTATTGCCAAGGAATGGCAGAATCATATTTCTGATACCAAGGTAACAAAAGCATTTCTTATGAACTCTTACGAAGCCATCGTTTTCGATAAGCAGACGCACGATTTGTACGTCTGAGGGAATATTTAACTAGATGAAGATGACATTCATTTCTAGCAGCACCATATTGTATGATGAAGTCAATTGCATCATGATAGAATCTACAGAGCAATGAGAACATTTAATGTAGGATTAACTTTGATACAGATTCCAGTTTGTATCCTAAAGTGAGTGACAGCTCACGACAGTAGCCATCTTGTATCCAAATATTTTGTGACTCTCAAGAAGAGAAAAGGGATGCCCCGTACTATCGCTTGATGAGTCCAGAGATCACTGCTACAGATGAGAACCCATTACTAGCGGTTCAATATGATTATATGAAAAATATGTGCTGAACATTATTTAAAGGAATCTTCGCTAGACGAGGTTAGGTCTAGAAGCCATCTTGAATATTGTTTATAAACTGACGTGCTTTGTCAGTAAACTCAGATGATATATATATGGGCAATACTGAGTGCTTGTCTACTGACATTCCATTGTGCTATGATTCAACGAGTGCCCATGTATCATTGCAAGACCATTTATCAATTGTACCATGATGTATTATGCCAACCTGTGATTTGTCACTGTATCCGTGCTGTCGAATGTGTACGTCCAATTAAACTGTAACAAAAAGTACACAGCAGTTGGCGTCGATGACTTCCAGCCATACATGAGTGAGAAAAAGAACATTTATCAACTCTTCGAACTCTTTCATCATTCGCGTATTATACTCTCACTCTATGTCTACACACCACTGCGTAGGTCGAGTTGATATTCCTATTCCTAACAACCACTCTGACGAGCAACGCTGGGGCCAACAACAAGTCTTTAACATTGGAGCTTCCACAGACCACCATACCTCTTAACACTGTGGTCCTGTAAATAGTTGATGTCAGTGTGAACAAGGAACAATACAACTTCATATCTATACACCATTCAACAGTATATATAGAAACAGCATTTAACTCTGGTGGAATTCAAAAGAGAAAGTATATATTTAACACTGGTGAGCCAGCTTTCTGGGTTTGACCTCGCAGAAGTTGAGAAGTCAACAGACTACCGATACCAGGACCGTTTCCTGTGGCTGATACGACACACTTGCAGTATTAGTTTGCTCTTTGTCAACACTTTGTCACGTGACCTATCAAATGAGTGCAGTGTCTAGGTCAGCGTTGTTGACATTTTTTACGCTTAGACATTACAGAGTTTCACAGTACAGAGATGATACTTTGAAGGCCATAAAAAAACTGTTCTATTGTTGCAGTATTGTTGAACATAAGTGCGTAAATTTCATCGTTGGACCTTCTGATACTCATATTGTTGAACATTGTAATAGATTAAATCAAAAAATCTAGTATTGATTAAAGTGGCAGTTTACTTTGTTTATTCAGAAACTGTGCCATTATATTTATGAACTGAAACTCTTTCCAACACATTTCATTATTTAATGTATAACTGAGCATCCTATCTGCAACACAGTGCTTTATATATTACACACATGATATATGCATTTATGATTATATGTTATATGTTATTTGTTTGTATAGTATATTAGTTTATATGTCAGCGGGTTGTGTTTAGGTTGGGCGGTGTCCTCACAACAGAATATCCCACGTCATAGAGGGTCCGTTGTGGGCGTTTTCTTTAGGTGCAATTTCCTTAAATGGAAATTTGCTTGCAACAACTAGTTGCTATTTGTGTTAGCTGTGAAGACTGTAATTATTGTTATTTTTGTAATATTTCTTTGTTCTTTAGTTTTGTTTTTATTTGTTTGTAATTTGTTGGTCTACCCTTTTCTATCTTTCAGTTCTATTCACAATTTATATTCATATACTGTGACGTCATTTGTGTTGTTATTCCTTGCAGACTCAGTGATTATTTTCATTGATTTCCCTATTTGATTTATTTGATTTCTGCAAACGTTTTCGTATTGTCAGTCTTATTTGTACTTTATGTATGCTGTTGGTTGACATATGTTTTATATAGGTATATTTCATAAGACACTATTGCTTGTGCACTGCACTTGGATTATGGTATAAACCAGTACTTCATTATTATTACTGGTATACAAGAAATTATACAAGACCTTATTAAGGCTTGTAACCCACTGAGACTGAGATAGTGTACTGATTAATCAAGTCATTAAGAACTTGTGGTATTATTATTGTTTCAGGTAATTAGTATTATTGTTAGACATCATGTCTACATTAGAATACTTCATTGCACAAGGGAAATCCCTTGATAAGACTGGTCAACAATTAGAAGAATGGACAGTTGCTCAATATGACAAGACATTAGCTGCTGCTGCAGAGGAAAGAAAAAACTCTAGCTGAAGAGAAAAGATTAGCAGCTGAAGAGAGAAGATTAGCAGCTGAAGAGAAAAGACTAGACAGAGAAGCTACTGCTGCTGCTGAACAAAAGAAATTGCAGATGCAGGTGGAGGAAAGGAGATTTGAAGCTGAACAAAAAAAAAAAAAATAGAAAGAGAAGCTGCTGCTGAACAAAAAAGATTAGACAGTGAAGCTGAACAAAAAAGATTAGACAGGGAAGCTGAACAAAAAAGATTAGACAGTGAAGCTGAACAAAAAAGATTAGACAGAGAAGCTGAAGAAAAAAAAAAAGCAATAAGAGAACATGAATTTGAGTTAGAGAAATTAAGATTGACAAGTATGAGTAATGTTAATCAGGCATCTAGTGGTAATGGTAAACCTTCTACTTACAAGGTTAAGGTTCCACCGTTCAATCAGTCCAGTGACGATATTACATTCTGGCTGGATAGATTTGAACGTTCTTGTCGTACTCATAATGTGGATAAATCACAATATGCTAACCAATTAGCAGAAAACTTGAAAGGTGAATCTCTGACTAGGTTATGCCTTGTAGGAGAAGCAGATAAGGATAATTATGATGTCATTAGGGCGGCTTTGATAAAAAAAATACCAGCTAAGTGAGGAAGGCTATCGCCTTTTGTTTAAGACGATGGTGCCTGAGACAGGTGTAGAATTCTCAGAATTCATTGCAAAGGCACGTCTCACAGTTGATCGTTGGATTGAGCTTTCCAAAACAGAAAAAACGTATGAAGGACTTATGGATTTTTGCTTAGAGATAAGATTATGTCATGTGTTATCAAACCATTCCTTGAATTTATACATGAGCGTAAACCCAAATCTCTAACGGAAATGGAAGAATATTGTTCCCAATATGTCACTGCACACCCCGACGTGACTTTTGGCAACACTAAGATTAAGGAGAGTATGCCAGTTGCTTCAGCAACACCATACAATCCCAATTATTCACACAGATTTCAGGGACCCCAAAACAGATTTGAAAAAAAAGGTAACCATAATAGTTATCAAAACCAAGGTAACCAATCATTTCAGGGTTCTTCTTCGAAGAACTGGAGACGAGCTGATAGCTCTCGACACAGGGGTGGTCATAATTATAGGAATTTCCATAGAGGAAGTAATTATAGAAACTATCCGAGGTATCCGTCTTGGAGTCAACAAAATCATAATTACAGAGATACTCATTATAATGAATATGATAATGGTAACCAAGAGAACTATGACTCAAACCCAAATAGGGGTTACAATAGAGGTAACAATAACTACAGAGGTAATAATAACCGAGGTAGATCTCAAAACAGAAGACATAAACCACATTTTCAGGCAAACTCTGCACAGCAAGAGTCTCATGAAGCCTATAAACAGAGTAAAGATAAAAATAACGCTAGTAATATGGCATGTGCCGCTTTTGATTTTGGGAGAGCATCTCAGTGCCCCCAATGCAAAACATTATTTGAGCCAACCACAGTGTCTACTTTAAGCTGTGGCCATCCTCTTCCCGCTCTTCCTGCACCAGTCGCGCATCATGGAAGAGGTTCTCTTGTCTTACATAAGGGGTTTAAAGTAAATAACAATCCAGTCTCCGTTCTATTTGATTCTGGATGCACCACAATTGGTGTTAGGCAGTCACTCGTAGATCCTTCCCGTGCCACTGGACAAGTAGTCAAATGTGTAACATTTGGCGGCACATTAGAGAAATACTCTACTGCTATCATTAGGATTGCTACTCCTTTCTTTACAGGAGATGTACACGCATGTCTTCTTCCGAATCCGATCGCTGACCTCATCATCGGTCGCATTCATGGAGTCAAGGAATGCACTCCGCAACAAATTTCCGCGTGGGAAAGGCAAAACATGCAGATTGCTAACGCTGTAGTCACTAGAGCTCAAGCTCTTAATATGCCTCAAACTTCATCTACTGAAGATAATGAAGTGCATAACCAAGATGATCCCTTGGTAATTTCTCGTGACTCGTTTATAAAACAGCAAGAAGATGATCCCACTCTGAAGAAATTCTTCATTCTTGCAACTAAAAGTGATCCGAATAAAGACACAAGTCGTAAATCTTGGATTACAAAGAAGAATGGCGTACTTGTACGTATGGTTCAAGACTCCATTACGTCAAGTCATTCTCAAATCCTGGTTCCCAAGAATTTGAGAGTTACAATTTTGCAGCACGCTCACGACTCTCAGTGTGCTGGACACATGGGTTTTTCCCGTACTAAGTCAAGAGTCCTTGCGGCTTTCTTTTGGCCATTGGTAAACAAGGACATACGGATTTATTGTCGATCTTGTAAAGTATGTCAGGAAGTTAAATCCAAAGGTCCACGCCATGCTGCACCCATTCAGGCGGCAGACATTCCTATTCGGCCGTTTCAAAAAAATGGCCATAGACATTATTGGTCCATTTAAGATCAAGTCTGCCAGAGGACATCAGTTTATCTTGACGTGTGTTGATATGTGCACACGTTGGCCAGAGGCTATTCCTCTGAAGAGCATTACTACTGCTGATATTGCAGATGCTCTTTGGCTTATATTCTCTCGTCTGGGTTTCCCCGGAGAGATATTATCAGACCATGGCACCCAACTAATATCAGATACCATGTCTCAAGTAATGTCTACTCTGCAGATAGATAGATCTTTAAGTAGTATCTACCATCCAATGTCTAATGGGATGGTCGAACGCCTTAATAGAACACTTAAAAACTTACTAGGGAAGATAACTGAGGATCATCCTCAAGACTGGGACAGAGTTTTACCTGCGGCCCTCTTCGCTTACAGAGAGGTCCCCAATGAACATACAGGATTTTCTCCCTTTTGAACTTGTATTTGGCGCGCGTCCGCGCGCGGGCCCTATGTCTTTGCTCCATAATCTCATAACAGCTGACAATATTGACGATGACACAAAGTCATCTTACGAATATGTCATCGCGTTGAGACAAAAGATTATCGAAGCATGCAAATTAGCAACTTCTTTTTCCGAATTTGCGAAACAGAAGGCAAGGCAATTTGCCAATAGGAAGAGATGCTTACGACAAAACTTTGTCCCTGGTTGTTTCGTGAAACGAAGTGTAACCCACAACTTTGTTAGTCACTATTTTCGAGATACAGATTTGCTTCAACCAATCAACTTGCACCGTTCACCAGTTCTCTGAGACAGAATAAATCTACTGTTCACGAAAGCATTTCAAACGCAAATGATGGCGGCTAAAAACTGAATAAAATTAGGCTTGTATGAGCAAAAGACGAAACCGGAGAAACCAATCATTTTGCTCCGCCAGGAAACCAACCGAAAGCCTTTTCTTAAGCAGCTACCTGCCTATATAATAATAGGCGGAATTTTATGCTAAACACGCAATCCCGAACTTGACGCCAGAGATACTGACTGAAGAGGAAGAAGCTGTTACCTTGATTTTGTTACCTGAGGGCATCGACCTGCAACCTACTTCACTAGTCGAGTCAAAACGGGAAAATGGCCGTTTTTTTAAATCTTGGAGGGTAAATAAAAATTTACGATAACCTTTTAGAGAAAATAGGCCTTCAGCAGGCATATAATGTTGGTATTTGTTGTGTGTCATTTAAACTACCTACACCTGTATATATTTAATATATTTTGGGTTCCCCTATGAATTTAATGATTGAAATAGACGAAATAGGGATCATTTTTTATTCTTATTGTCTCCTATATGCAGTCTATTGTCTCTGATAATTCCAAACTGCAAATATAACCATAACAGTCACTTGTTAGGTTTCAATCTAGTTTGTGCATTCCGATAGATTTAACCAACTTGCAAATATAACCAAAACAGTCCTTGTTAGGACTCAATCTATTGTCTCCTATACTTCAATCTATTGTCTCAGATAAGACCAACTGCAATATAACCAAAACAGTCCTTGTTAGGACTCAATCTATTGTCTCATCTAACTCCAACTGCAGTATAACCAAAACAGTCCTTGTCAGGACTCAATCTATTGTCGCATCTAACTCCAATCTATTGTCTCCTATAACTCCCACCTGATATATCACCAAACAGTCCTCGTCTCATATACTCCTATCATAAGAACATAACAATATTGTTAGGATTTATGTTACCACCAGCTAGTATAGCACTTGACAGAGAGGACGTTGAGTATAGTATAGGGGGAAGGACATTGTTGTATCACACCTAGGTGTACATATTATTGGATTTATTCATGTATTGATTTATATTATGGGATGTATTCATGTATAAATGTATTCATGTATTGAATCTATATTATTGAATGTATCCATGTAAACTCAGTTTATCAAAAAGAATCCTTTGCAAGTAGACACATGTCTTGTCCTCGCTATTGCTAAATCATACTGAGCCATGTTGTCATTCATACCTACATGCATACATCTGAGACACGCTCATTTCACTCACACTAGAAATAGGTTTGCTTGAGGACAGAAACTAGCCCCTATTCTTGCTTTGTTACAGGGTTAGTTGTGTCATAAAAACCTGAGGACGTATGTTCGAGTCAAATCCCGCTGCCTGGAAACTTCGCAGGAGCATAGAGATTGTACAGAAGCTTACATTTTAGTCCCCTCAGTCTTGGGTGGGGCTAAAGTAACGAACGAGCCTCAGCAGAGTGGTGTGAACCAAACTAAAGGAGAACAAAATTTTTTAAATAGAGATGAGTACTCATTCGTACCATTTCTGTCAAAGCATTGTGAGCATAGAAACTGTCAGTGATTGAGAAAGTGACTTAAAGCATAGCAAGAGACAAAATTAAAAAAACATAGCTGAAAAATGTTATATCCTTAATTAACAGCACAGCTGATTCATGTACTATAATTAAAAATAACAGCACAGCTGATATTTTTTTTCATACACCTATAATTGGAAAACTTGTTTGTCTATATAAATATAAATATTTGTTATATATATGTAAACTTCCACAAATTCATTACGTTTGGGCCATTTTTTTTCAACATTCACCCTTAGCACAAGAGTAGATAGTGTATATACTAAAATAAATACTTAGGAAATTGTATTTTGAACGACCCTCTTGTCAATTTTATCATTGTTAAGTAAAAACAGGTCTGTTTCCTTTTTTTTCAAATATGGGTTTTTGACAGTTAGTTATCCAGCGGAGGGGCACTTTATGTCGGTCCTCTCTAACTATTGAGGGATCAGATCATTCACAGCCGTAACTAATTTGTTGCGTACCACAAGTTCTCTCAGACACTGAACCATTTTTCTGCAGAAAATTCCTTCCTAAATTCTGTAATTGTCAGACTATACTGATCTTGAGCCAAAATAAAGATCTCGCCACAACTGGTGGGTGACAAGCATTTGTATTATTACCTTGTAGGGAAAACAGACTACTTATTTCTTGGAAAGGTCCGTACGATATAATATCGAAAATTTCCGATGTCGACTATATTGTCGATATTGATGGGAAGCATAAAACCTTCCACATCAATATGCTTACTGAATTCCATGAACGTCCGGATTATTTACAACCCATTTTCCAAGCAACGGACGATTCTCCGGTACAACATGGTCATTACTCATCACTGTCCGTGATACAGGATGAGGAAACGAGTTTTTCAGATGTAAATCTTCCTCTTCCAATGATCCCACTTCATTCTAGTGAATCATGGAAGAACGTTACTGTCTCTCCTGATTTGTCTCTAGGAGAACAGCGACAAGTTTCAACTATGTTGCAAACATTTCAGGATGTACTCACTGACATCCCTGGACAAACTCATGTCATTGAACATGACATTGTTCTAACTGACCATACTCCTATTAGGGTTAGACCTTATCCTATACCTTTACATTTTCAAGCACAGGTCGAGAAAGAGTTGGATGAGATGATAGATTTGAAAATAATCGAACCATCCACCTCTGCATATTCTTCGCCGATGGTTATTGTTCGGAAAAAAAGACAATAACATACGTCTTTGCGTTGACTATCGCAAATTGAATCAAGTAACGAAGTTCGATGCCGAACCTATGCCTTTACTGGAAGAGCTACTTACTCGACTCTCCAAATCTCATTTTTTCACTAAACTTGATTTGTCTAAAGGATATTGGCAAGTTCCTTTATCTGAACGCGCCAAACCTCTCACGGCTTTTTCAACACCTAGAGGTTTGTTCCAATGGAATTTTATGCCTTTCGGTCTTATGAACGCACCAGCTACATTTGTACGCATGATGCGCCGAATCCTATCTTATCGGTCAGATGTCATTGCATATCTAGACGACATCTGTCTTTTCAGCGATACTTGGGAAGATCACTATTCAGGGTTAGATGAATTGCTGTCTACTTTGCGCGAGCACAACCTGACAGCGAAACCCTCTAAAGCCTATATTGGTTTTAGCGAAATTTCTTTCCTAGGCCACCGAGTTGGTCATGGTTTCCTAAAGACAGAGGACCATAATACTAGTAAGATACTTAACATCTCTATCCCTAAGACTAAAAAACAGGTGAGAAGTCTGTTAGGTCTTATTCAATTTTATGGCAGATTCATTCAGAATCTATCCTCTATCATGGCACCTCTTTTTACACTTCTAAAGAAAGGTTCGCCTAATATGGTCCACTGGTCTCAGGAATGCCAATGCTCTTTGGATAAGATTAAAACATTGTTTTCAACACCACCTATTTTAGTGTTACCTACTAAAGATAAGACATTTGTTCTTCGTAGTGATGCTTCATCCACTGGGATTGGAGCGGCACTAATGCAAGAGTACTCTGGAACTCTGCATCCTGTAATGTATATTTCCAGAAAACTTAATGCGGCAGAAAGGAATTATTCGGTTTTAGACCGTGAGCTATTAGCTATGGTTTGGTCAATTCTCAAACTACAAGATTCCTTCTAGGCGCACATTTCATAGTAGAAAACGACCAAAAAGCTCTTACTGCTATACAGAGTAAGAATTTGAAGAGCTCGAGGTCTACTCGATATGCAATTGCTCTTCAACCTTTTCATTTCTCTGTGCGAGCTATTCGTGGATCAGATAATGTGATGGCAGACATTCTGTCAAGATGCCCACATGATTCCACATAACTATTAGGTCTTAGACGTCTTAATATGTCTAGGTCTATAGTAGTTCCTTTCTATATCAAGATAGATACACATTTGTAATTTAATAATATAATGATTGTATCACTACTTAGCGGTTCATTGATATTTATTCACCGCTGTTCTTTAATGATTTTTTCTTTATAAATCATAAATTTAAGATATCTAATACGAAATTATGGTATGAAATTTTTTATGCATTGTATAATTTCCATAATTGTATTATACGTGGATCACACCTTCCTGGAAAAATTTTACTTGTAGAGAAATAATTTCTCTCAGATTATGAGATACATTCTCACCAGTCGCTTCATAAGTCGACTTAGCCTCATATTAGGCGTTATATTTATTCCTGATATTTGCATCTGCGCAGTATTCATGCGTTGTGAGCCTATTGTACGTTGCTCCTAGATGTATTTCATTTTTTTTTTTCCGGGAGGTGTGGTAAGGACTGTTACGTGCAGTCTTTGATATCTTGCAATATTATACATTGTAATGCTTGTTATGTTCGCAAATTTTTGTAAACAAAATAGATACTTTTTAGTGCTTAAGGAAAATGTCATTATTGAGTTACTTCCCTTTGAAATGGTGTTTCAGATCGAAACTCCGCGGATGATTCCGTTGTTACTGCGATTATTCTTTTAATTTATCCATGTGGGTAGAAAATAGAATTGTTCTTGCTTCAACCGTATATCTATGGCCTGAATTTATGTGTAGTGTTCGTCTAGGTAGGACGAGTCTGTCTTATATCTGTATATCTTTACATATCTAAGTCGAACTATATGTTCTTTGTCGCTAGAAGGTCAAAGGCTGTTCAGGGGGTGTGTGGCTAGAGAGGTGTGATTTGGCTTCGCCCTGATATGGGGGGGCTGTCGTGTTTTTTCTGTGTCGGCTTGTCGCCGGGAAAAGTGATCTCAAGATTGGATGGGGAAAGTGATAGGGGACGTCTAGACCTATCGTGTATGCTTTACCCCAGTGTTTATTCTTATTGCCAAGGAATGGCAGAATCATATTTCTGATACCAAGGTAACAATAAAAGCATTTCTTATGAAACTCTACCCCCAAGCGAAGCATTCGTTTTTGGATAAGCAGACGCACGATTTGTACGTCTAAGGGAATATTTTAACTAGTATGAAGAATGACATTCATTTCTATTCCAGCAGCAACATATTGTATGATGATTAGTCAATTGCATCATGATAAGAAAATCTACAGAGCAATGAGAAACATTTAATGTATGATTAACTTTTTTATACAGATTCCATTATTGTATCCAAACGTGAGTGACAGCTCACGACAGAAGCCATCTTGTATTCCAAATATTTTACTGTGGACTTTCAAGAAGAGAAAAGGGATGGCCCCGTACTATCGCTTGATGAGTCCAAGAGATCACTGCTACAGGGATGAGAACCCATTACTAGCGGTTTTCAATTGATTATATGAAAAATTGTGCTGAACATTATTTAAAGGAAATCTTCGCTAGACGAGGTTAGGTCTAGAAGCCATCTTGAATATTGTTTATAAACTGACGTGCTTTGTCAGTAAACTCAGATGATATATATATTGGGCAATACTGTCGTGCCTTGTCTACTGACATTCTCATTTCGCAATGATTTTCAACCAAGCATGCCCATTAGTTACAGAGTAAAAGATTATAGATAAGGGAAGTGATCTATGTACATTGTTAAGCAAATAGATTTATTACGGGTTATGTTGCTTGGTTAAGCATGTTAAGTTTAAAAATGTATTAGTGGAATTCCCTCGTGTGACAAGAAGTTTCCCCAAGTGGCGAACACTGACGTCAGTTGAATTCGCGGAGATGTTTTTTTCTGTGAACTGTCTTGAGACTTGAGTAAGCTCGTGTGACTAGCCCATGCATATTATCGAGACTGAGTTGTGTTTTTTAAACAACCGAGTCTCGTGACTTTTGGCTCCGCTAGTGTGTGTAACTAAATTTGGCAGTGTTGTTTTTTGGTACCGACATAGTAGGTCGTTTTCTACAGTGGTGTGTACTTCTGGAGAATGCCATGCGTTCACTGCAATAAGTTTGAGGCACATCATTTGTGGTAGGCCTTATAATTCTCTGAAGTTATTGGAGAATTGAGGTGCTGTTTGTGAGTATTTTGTAAGAGGTAAGGATCCAGTGAAACTTCCTTGATGTTTGACATATCGTAAATGTCTACTTACCAGTCTGCAAGGCGTGATTTAAATCTATGCCAGATTGCAAGGGAGTGGCAGTCTTGCAATTTCTAGAAATTTGTCGAAAGTATTCACCATTGATTAGTTAGCACGGCGAGGATTATGTCACGCATGGCTAACCGGATTGCTAATGATATATTATTTACTCGACAATTGTTTATTATTGAACAGGATCCACAGTCCTATTAAAGCTGCCAAGGTTGATCAGCTATCTTTGGATAGACATGAGGCACCAGCTTTTGAAGGCCATCATGTGAGGTATCATGGAAATTCTCACACAAGATCTTATCATTAAAAGCGCCAAGGTTGTGAGATAGCTCCGCGGATGACGTTCCCTGCATTACTCACCTGTGAGAGCCCAAATCGTTAAATCATTAAGAGGATTACCCACACATATCCATTAAAGCGCCATGTTGAGTCGTCTTTGATGAGGCATATTTGAGGTATTTAACTTATTGTCTACTACGTCGAGGATAAACCGTTGCGGGGAAAACTGGGAATCATTGTCTGTTTAATTGTGAAGTTATGTTTCGAAGCATCGTTGGAGTGTGCCATTTATTTTTCAACATTAGGAGGCGCAAATGTATTTGGCGCCCAGCTCTAATGTAAATAATAAATTGGCCTCTCACAACGGATGCTTCCAACCTCATCAGCATCGCAATAAACAGACAATGGATCCCTTTTCCCAGCAACGGTTTATCCTCGCCGTGCTGACAATAATAAATTCCTCAAATATGCCTCATCAAAGACGCTCTCAACATTGGCGCTTTAATGTATGTGTGGATCCTCTCAATGATAACGATGGCCTCTCAAATATGCTTCATCAAAGACGCTCTCAACCTTGGCGCTTTAATGTATGTGTGGATCCTCTCAATGATAATGATGGCCTCTCAAATATGCTTCATCAAAGACGCTCTCAACCTTGGCGCTTTAATATAACTGTGGATCCTTTCAATAATAACAATTGTCTCCTCAAATATCATATAGATCCGGTTAGCCAGCGGACATCATCCTCGCCGTGCTAACTACATCAATGGTGAATACTTTCGGCAATTTCTCGCAAGACTGCACTCCCTGGCAATCTGCAGTAATCTCGCCTTCACTCATCTTGACATTTATATATTCAAACATACGTCCTGGATCCTTACCTCTTCAAAAATACTCACAAACACAATTCTCCAATAAATTCAGAAATTATAGGCCTACACAAATAATGGCCTCAAACTTTTGCACTGCGCAGGCATTCTCAAAACACACACTGTAGAACCGACCTCTCCCGTCGGTACCCAAAAACAGACTGCAATTAGTTCACACACTAGACCCGCCAAAAAGACACGAGACTCGGTTGTTTAAAAAACACAACTCAGTCTCGATAATTGCATGGGCTAGTCACACGAGCTTACTCACAGCTCAAGACAGTTCACAGAAAAAAACATCTCCGCGATTTGAACTGACCAGTGTTCGCCACTTGGAAACTTCTCGATCACACGAGGGAATTCCCCTAATACATTTTTAACTTAACATCAGCTTAACCAAGCAACATAACCCGTAATCGAATCTATTTGCTTAACATTTACAAGATCACTTCCCCTTGATAATATTTACTCTGTAACAATGGGCACTCGTTGAATCATAGCACAATGGAATGTCAGTAGACAAGCACTCAGTATTGCCCATATATATATCATCTGAGTTTACTGACAAAGCACGTCAGTTTATAAACAATATTCAAGATGGCTTCTAGACCTAACCTCGTCTAGCGAAGATTCCTTTAAATAATGTTCAGCACATATTTTTCATATAATCATATTGAACCGCTAGTAATGGGTTCTCATCTGTAGCAGTGATCTCTGGACTCATCAAGCGATAGTACGGGGCATCCCTTTTCTCTTCTTGAGAGTCACAAAATATTTGGATACAAGATGGCTACTGTCGTGAGCTGTCACTCACTTTAGGATACAAACTGGAATCTGTATCAAAGTTAATCCTACATTAAATGTTCTCATTGCTCTGTAGATTCTATCATGATGCAATTGACTTCATCATACAATATGGTGCTGCTAGAAATGAATGTCATCTTCATCTAGTTAAATATTCCCTCAGACGTACAAATCGTGCGTCTGCTTATCGAAAACGATGGCTTCGTAAGAGTTCATAAGAAATGCTTTTGTTACCTTGGTATCAGAAATATGATTCTGCCATTCCTTGGCAATAAGAATAAACACTGGGGTAAAGCATACAGGATAGGTCTAAACGTCTATCACTTTCCCCATCAATCTTGAGATCACTTTTCCCGGCGACAAGCCGATACAGAAAAACACGACAGCCCCCCATTATCAGGGCGAAGCCAAATCACACCTCTCTAGCCACACATCCGCTGAACAGCCTTTGACCTTTCTAGCGACAAAGAACATATAGTTCGACTTAGATATGTAAAGATATACAGATATAAGACAGACTCGTCCTACCTAGACAAACACTACACATAAATTCAGGCCATAGATATACTGAAGCAAGAACAATCTATTTCTACCCAAACAAAGAATAAATCCGCGGAGTTCGATCTGAAACTCCTTTCAAGGGAAGTAACTCAATAATGACTTTTCCTTAAGCACTAAAAAGTATCTATTTTGTTTACAAAATATTTGCGAACATAACAAGCATACAAATGTATAATATTGCAAGATATCAAAGACTGCACGTAACAGTCTTACCACACCTCCCGGGAAAAAAAAATGAAATACATCTAGGAGCAACGTACAATAGGCTCACAACGCATGAATACTGCGCAGATGCAAATATCAGGAATAAATATAACGCCTAATATGAGGCTAAGTCGACTTATGAAGCAACTGGTGAGAATGTATCTCATAATCTGAGAGAAATTATTTCTCTACAAGTAAATTTTTCCAGGAGGGTGTGATCCACGTATAATACAATTATGGCAATTATACAATGCATAAAAAATTTCATACCATAATTTCGTATTAGATATCTTAAATTTATGATTTATAAAGAAAAATCATTAAAGAACAGCGGTGAATAAATATCAATGAACCGCTAAGTAGTGATACAATCATTATTTTATTAAATTACAAATGTGTATCTATCTTGATATGGAAAGGAACTACTATAGACCTAGACATATTAAGACGTCTAAGACCTAATAGTTATGTGGAATCATGTGGGCATCTTGACAGAATGTCTGCCATCACATTATCTGATCCACGAATAGCTCGCACAGAGAAATGAAAAGGTTGAAGAGCTCGAGCTCTTCAAATTCTTACTCTGTATAGCAGTAAGAGCTTTTTGGTCGGTTTCTACTATGAAATGTGCGCCTAGAAGGAATCTTTGTAGTTTGAGAATTGACCAAACCATAGCTAATAGCTCACGGTCTAAAACCGAATAATTCCTTTCTGCCGCATTAAGTTTTCTGGAAATATACATTACAGGATGCAGAGTTCAAGAGTACTCTTGCATTAGTGCCGCTCCAATCCCAGTGGATGAAGCATCACTACGAAGAACAAATGTCTTATCTTTAGTAGGTAACACTAAAATAGGTGGTGTTGAAAACAATGTTTTAATCTTATCCAAAGAGCATTGGCATTCCTGAGACCAGTGGACCATATTAGGCGAACCTTTCTTTAAAAGTGTAGAAAGAGGTGCCATGATAGAGGATAGATTCTGAATGAATCTGCCATAAAATTGAATAAGACCTAACAGATTTCTCACCTGTTTTTTAGTTTTAGGGATAGAGATATTAAGTATCTTACTAGTATTATGGTCCTCTGTCTTTAGGAAACCATGACCAACTCGGTGGCCTAGGAAAGAAATTTCGCTAAAACCAATATAGGCTTTAGGGGGTTTCGCTGTCAGGTTGTGCTCGCGCAAAGTAGACAGCAATTCATCTAACCCTGAATAGTGATCTTCCCAAGTATCGCTGAAAAGGCAGATGTCGTCTAGATATGCAATGACATCTGACCGATAAGATAGGATTCGGCGCATCATGCGTACAAATGTAGCTGGTGCGTTCATAAGACCGAAAGGCATAAAATTCCATTGGAACAAACCTCTAGGTGTTGAAAAAGCTGTGAGAGGTTTGGCGCGTTCAGATAAAGGTACTTGCCAATATCCTTTAGACAAATCAAGTTTAGTGAAAAAATGAGATTTGGAGAGTCGAGTAAGTAGCTCTTCCAGTAAAGGCATAGGTTCGGCATCGAACTTCGTTACTTGATTCAATTTGCGATAGTCAACGCAAAGACGTATGTTATTGTCTTTTTTCCGAACAATAACCATCGGCGAAGAATATGCAGAGGTGGATGGTTCGATTATTTTCAAATCTATCATCTCATCCAACTCTTTCTCGACCTGTGCTTGAAAATGTATAGGGATAGGATAAGGTCTAACCCTAATAGGAGTATGGTCAGTTAGAACAATGTCATGTTCAATGACATGAGTTTGTCCAGGGATGTCAGTGAGTACATCCTGAAATGTTTGCAACATAGTTGAAACTTGTCGCTGTTCTCCTAGAGACAAATCAGGAGAGAAAGTAACGTTCTTCCATGATTCACTAGAATGAAGTGGGATCATTGGAAGAGGAAGATTTACATCTGAAAAACTTGTTTCCTCATCCTGTATCACGGACAGTGATGAGTAATGACCATGTTGTACCGGAGAATCGTCCGTTGCTTGGAAAATGGGTTGTAAATAATCCGGACGTTCATGGAATTCAGTAAGCATATTGATGTGGAAGGTTTTATGCTTCCCATCAATATCGACAATATAGTCGACATCGGAAATTTTCGATATTATATCGTACGAACCTTTCCAAGAAATAAGTAGTCTGTTTTCCCTACAAGGTAATAATACAAATGCTTTGTCACCAGTGTGGCGAGAGGTTTTATTTTGGCTCTAAGATCAGTATAGTACTGACAATTACAGAAATAGAATTTCTGCAGAAAATGGTGAAGTCCCAGTGTCTGAGAGAACTACTGGTATCACAAATTAGTTACGGCTGTGAATGATCTGATCTCGAAACAATAGTAGAGAGGAGACCGACATAAAGTGCCACCTCCGCTGTGTAACTAACTGTGATATTAAACAAAACAAGGAAACAGATTTTTACTTAACAATGATAAAATTGACAAGTCGTTCAAAATACAATTTCCTAAGTATTTATTTAGTATATACACTATCTACTCTTGTGCTGAAGGGTGAATGTTGAAAAAAATGGAACGTAATGAATTTGTAAGTTTACATATATTTTACAAATATTTATATTTATATAGACAACAAGTTTTCCAATTATAGGAACAAAAAATTATATCAGCTGTGCTGTTATTTAATTATAGTACATGAATCAGCTGTGCTGTTAATTAAGGATATAACACTTCTCAGCTATGCTATTAATTTTGTCTCTTGCTATGTTAAGTCACTTTCTCATCACTGACAGTTTCTATGCTCACAATGCTGACAGAAATGGTACGAATGAGTACTCATCTCTTAAAACGTTCTGTTCTCCTTAGTTTGGTTCACACCACTCCTGCTGAGGCTCGTTACTTTAGCCCACCCAAGACTGAGGGGGACTAAAATGTAGCTTCTGTACAATCTCTATGCTCCTGCGAAGTTCCAGGCAGCGGGATTGACTCGAACATACGACCTCAGGTTTTTTAGGACACAAATAAACCTGTAACAAAGCAAAAATAGGGGCTAATTTCTGTCCTCAAGCCCACCTATTTCTAGTGTGAGTGAAATGAGCGTGTCTCAGATGTATGCATGTAGGATGAATGACAACATGGCTCAGTATGATTTAGCAATAGCGAGACAAGACATGTGTCTACTTGCAAAGGATTCTTTCTGATAAACTAATACATGGATACATTCAATAATATAGATTCAATACATGAATACATTTAATACATGAATACATCCCATAATATAAATCAATACATGAATAAATCCAATAATATGTACACATAGGTGTGATACAACAATGTCCTTCCCCCTATACTATACCACGTCCTCTCTGTCAAGTGCTATACTAGCTGGTAACATATATCCTAACAATATTGTTATGTTCTTATGATAGGAGTATATGAGACGAGGACTGTTTGGTGATATATCAGGTGGGAGTTATAGGAGACAATAGATTGGAGTTAGATGCGACAATAGATTGAGTCCTGACAAGGTCTGTTTTGGTTATATTGCAGTTGGAGTTAGATGAGACAATAGATTGAGTCCTAACAAGGACTGTTTTGGTTATATTGCAGTTGGTCTTATCTGAGACAATAGATTGAAGTATAGGAGACAATAGATTGAGTCCTAACAAGGACTGTTTTGGTTATATTTGCAGTTGGTTTTATCTGAGACAATAGATTGAGTCCTAACAAGGACTGTTATGGTTATATTTGCAGTTTGGAATTATCAGAGACAATAGACTGCATATAGGAGACAATAGATTGAAGTATGAGTCCTATTAGTCTTCGTCTATTCAATCATATACATTCATAGGGAACCCAAAATATATTAAATATATACAGGTGTAGGTAGTATAATGACACACAACAAATACCAACATTATATGCCTGCTGAAGGCCTATTTTCCTAAAGGTTATCGTAAATTTATATTTACCCTCCAAGATTTAAAAAACGGCCAGTTTGACTCGACTAGTGAAGTAGGTTGCAGGTCGATGCCCTCAGGTAAACAATCAATCAAGGTGACAGCTTCTTCCTCTTCAGTCAGTATCTCTGGCGTCAAGTTCGGGATTGCGTGTTTAGCATAAAATTCCGCCCTATTATATAGGCAGGTAGCTGCTTAAGAAAGGCTTTCGGTTGGTTCCTGGCGGAGCAAAATGATTGGTTTCCTCCGGTTTCGTCTTTTGCTCATACAGCCTAATTTTATTCAGTTTTTAGCCGCCATCTTGCGTGAACTGCGTGAACAGTATAATTTATTCTGTCTCAGAGACTGGTGAACGGTGCAAGTTGATTGGTTGAAGCAAATCTGTATCTCGACATAGTGATTAACAAAGTAGTGGGTTACACTTCGTTTCACGACAACCAGGACAAAGTTGTCGTAAGCATCTCTTCTTATTGGCAAATTCCTTGCCTTCTGTTTCGCAAATTCGGAAGAAGAAGTTGCTAATTTGCATGCTTCGATAATCTTTTGTCTCAACGCGATGACATATTCGTAAGATGACTTTGTGTCATCGTCAATATTGTCAGCTGTTATGAGATCATGGAGCAAAGACATAGGACCGCGCGGACGCGCGCCAAATACAAGTTCAAAGGGAGAAAACCCTGTATGTTCATTGGGGACCTCTCTGTAAGCGAAGAGGGCCGCAGGTAAAACTCTGTCCCAGTCTTGAGGATGATCCTCAGTTATCTTCCCTAGTAAGTTTTTAAGTGTTCTATTAGGGCGTTCGACCATCCCATTAGACATTGGATGGTAGATACTACTTAAAGATCTATCTATCTGCAGAGTAGACATTACTTGAGACATGGTATCTGATATTAGTTGGGTGCCATGGTCTGATAATATCTCTCCGGGGAAACCCAGACGAGAGAATATAAGCCAAAGAGCATCTGCAATATCAGCAGTAGTAATGCTCTTCAGAGGAATAGCCTCTGGCCAACGTGTGCACATATCAACACACGTCAAGATAAACTGATGTCCTCTGGCAGACTTGATCTTAAATGGACCAATAATGTCTATGGCCATTTTTTGAAACGGCCGAATAGGAATGTCTGCCGCCTGAATGGGTGCAGCATGGCGTGGACCTTTGGATTTAACTTCCTGACATACTTTACAAGATCGACAATAAATCCGTATGTCCTTGTTTACCAATGGCCAAAAGAAAGCCGCAAGAACTCTTGACTTAGTACGGGAAAAACCCATGTGTCCAGCACACTGAGAGTCGTGAGCGTGCTGCAAAATTTTAACTCTCAAATTCTTGGGAACCAGGATTTGAGAATGACTTGACGTAATGGAGTCTTGAACCATACGTACAAGTACGCCATTCTTCTTTGTAATCCAAGATTTACGACTTGTGTCTTTATTCGGATCACCTTTAGTTGCAAGAATGAAGAATTTCTTCAGAGTGGGATCATCTTCTTGCTGTTTTATAAACGAGTCACGAGAAATTACCAAGGGATCATCTTGGTTATGCACTTCATTATCTTCAGTAGATGAAGTTTGAGGCATATTAAGAGCTTGAGCTCTAGTGACTACAGCGTTAGCAATCTGCATGTTTTGCTTTTCCCACGCGGAAATTTGTTGCGGAGTGCATTCTTTGACTCCATGAATGCGACCGATGATAAGATCAGCGATCGGATTCGGCAAAAGACATGCGTGTACATCTCCTGTGAAGAAAGGAGTAGCAATCCTAATGATAGCAGTAGAGTATTTCTCTAATGTGCCACCAAATGTTACACATTTGACTACTTGTCCAGTGGCACGGGAAGGATCTACGAGTGACTGCCTAACACCAATTGTGGTGCATCCAGAATCAAATAGAACGGAGACTGGATTGTTATGTACTAAACCCTTATGTAGGACAAGAGAACCTCTTCCATCATGCGCGACTGATGCAGGAAGAGCAGGAAGAGGATGGCCACAGCTTAAAGTAGACACTGTGGTTGGCTCAAATAATGTTTTGCATTGGGGGCACTGAGATGCTCTCCCAAAATCAAAAGCGGAACATGCCATATTACTAGCGTCATTATTATCTTTACTCTGTTTATAGGCTTCATGAGACTCTTGCTGTGCAGAGTTTGCCTGAAAATGTGGTTTATGTCTTCTGTTTTGAGATCTACCTCGGTTATTATTACCTCTGTAGTTATTGTTACCTCTATTGTAACCCCTATTTGGGTTTGAGTCATAGTTCTCTTGGTTACCATTATCATATTCATTATAATGAGTATCTCTGTAATTGTGATCTTGTTGACTCCAAGACGGATACCTCGGATAGTTTCTATAATTACTTCCTCTATGGAAATTCCTATAATTATGACCACCCCTGTGTCGAGAGCTATCAGCTCGTCTCCAGTTCTTCGAAGAAGAACCCTGAAATGATTGGTTACCTTGGTTTTGATAACTATTATGGTTACCTTTTTTTTCAAATCTGTTTTGGGTCCCTGAAATCTGTGTGAATAATTGGGATTGTATGGTGTTGCTGAAGCAACTGGCATACTCTCCTTAATCTTAGTGTTGCCAAAAGTCACGTCGGGGTGTGCAGTGACATATTCGGAACAATATTCTTCCATTTCCTTTAGTGATTTGGGTTTACGCTCATGTATAAATTCAAGGAATGGTTTGTTAACACATGACATAATCTTATCTCTGAGCAACAAATCCATAAGTCCTTCATACGTTTTTTTCTGTTTTGGAAAGCTCAATCCAACGATCAACTGTGAGACGTGCCTTTGCAATGAATTCTGAGAATTCTACACCTGTCTCAGGCACCATCGTCTTAAACAAAAGGCGATAGCCTTCCTCACTTAGCTGGTATTTTTTTATCAAAGCCGCCCTAATGACATCATAATTATCCTTATCTGCTTCTCCTACAAGGCATAACCTAGTCAGAGATTCACCTTTCAAGTTTTCTGCTAATTGGTTAGCATATTGTGATTTATCCACATTATGAGTACGACAAGAACGTTCAAATCTATCCAGCCAGAATGTAATATCGTCACTGGACTGATTGAACGGTGGAACCTTAACCTTGTAAGTAGAAGGTTTACCATTACCACTAGATGCCTGATTAACATTACTCATACTTGTCAATCTTAATTTCTCTAACTCAAATTCATGTTCTCTTATTGCTTTTTTTTTCTTCAGCTTCTCTGTCTAATCTTTTTTGTTCAGCTTCACTGTCTAATCTTTTTTGTTCAGCTTCCCTGTCTAATCTTTTTTGTTCAGCTTCACTGTCTAATCTTTTTTGTTCAGCAGCAGCTTCTCTTTCTATTTTTTTTTTTTTTTTGTTCAGCTTCAAATCTCCTTTCCTCCACCTGCATCTGCAATTTCTTTTGTTCAGCAGCAGCAGTAGCTTCTCTGTCTAGTCTTTTCTCTTCAGCTGCTAATCTTCTCTCTTCAGCTAGAGCTTTTCTTTCCTCTGCAGCAGCAGCTAATGTCTTGTCATATTGAGCAACTACCCATTCTTCTAATTGTTGACCAGTCTTATCAAGGGATTTCCCTTGTGCAATGAAGTATTCTAATGTAGACATGATGTCTAACAATAATACTAATTACCTGAAACAATAATAATACCACAAGTTCTTAATGACTTGATTAATCAGTACACTATCTCAATCTCAGTGGGTCACAAGCCTTAATAAGGTCTTGTATAATTTCTTGTATACCAGTAATAATAATGAAGTACTGGTTTATACAATAATCCAAGTGCAGTGCACAAGCAATAGTGTCTTAAAAAATATACCTATATAAAACATATGTCAACCAACAGCATACATAAAGTACAAATAAGACTGACAATACGAAAACGTTTGCAGAAATCAAATAAATCAAATAGGGAAATCAATGAAAATAATCACTGAGTCTGCAAGGAATAACAACACAAATGACGTCACAGTATATGAATATAAATTGTGAATAGAACTGAAAGATAGAAAAGGGTAGACCAACAAATTACAAACAAATCAAAACAAAACTAAAGAACAAAGAAATATTACAAAAATAACAATAATTACAGTCTTCACAGCTAACACAAATAGCAACTAGTTGTTGCAAGCAAATTTCCAATTAAGGAAATTGCACCTAAAGAAAACGCCCACAACGGACCCTCTATGACGTGGGATATTCTGTTGTGAGGACACCGCCCAACCTAAACACAACCCGCTGACATATAAACTAATATACTATACAAACAAATAACATATAACATATAATCATAAATGCATATATCATGTGTGTAATATATATAAAGCACTGTGTTGCAGATAGGATGCTCAGTTATACATTAAATAATGAAATGTGTTGGAAAGAGTTTCAGTTCATAAATATAATGGCACAGTTTCTGAATAAACAAAGTAAACTGCCACTTTAATCAATACTAGATTTTTGATTTAATCTATTACAATGTTCAACAATATGAGTATCAGAAGGTCCAACGATGAAATTTACGCACTTATGTTCAACAATACTGCAACAATAGAACAGTTTATGGCCTTCAAAGTATCATCTCTGTACTGTGAAACTCTGTAATGTCTAAGCGTAAAAATGTCAACAACGCTGACCTAGATACTGCATTCACTTGATAGGTCACGTGACAAAGTGTTGACAAAGAGACAACTAATACTGCAAGTGTGTCGTATCAGCCACAGGAAACGGTCTGGTATCGGTAGTCTGTTGACTTCTCAACTTCTGCGAGGTCAAACCCAGAAAGCTGGCTCACCAGTGTTAAATATACTTCTTTTTGAAGTCCACCAGAGTTAAATGCTGTTTCTATATATACTGTTGAATGGTGTATAGATATGAAGTTGTATTGTTCCTTGTTCACACTGACATCAACTATTTACAGGACCACAGTGTTAAGAGGTATGGTGGTCTGTGGAAGCTCCAATGTTAAAGACTTGTTGTTGGCCCCAGCGTTGCTCGTCAGAGTGGTTGTTAGGAATAGGAATATCAACTCGACCTACGCAGTGGTGTGTAGACATAGAGTGAGAGTATAATACGCGAATGATGAAAGAGTTCGAAGAGTTGATAAATGTTCTTTTTCTCACTCATGTATGGCTGGAAGTCATCGACGCCAACTGCTGTGTACTTTTTGTTACAGTTTAATTGGACGTACACATTCGACAGCACGGATACAGTGACAAATCACAGGTTGGCATAATACATCATGGTACAATTGATAAATGGTCTTGCAATGATACATGGGCACTCGTTGAATCATAGCACAATGGAATGTCAGTAGACAAGCACTCAGTATTGCCCATATATATATATCATCTGAGTTTGCTGACAAAGCACGTCAGTTTATAAACAATATTCAAGATGGCTTCTAGACCTAACCTCGTCTAGCGAAGATTCCTTTAAATAATGTTCAGCACATATTTTTCATATAATCATATTGAACCGCTAGTAATGGGTTCTCATCTGTAGCAGTGATCTCTGGACTCATCAAGCGATAGTACGGGGCATCCCTTTTCTCTTCTTGAGAGTCACAAAATATTTGGATACAAGATGGCTACTGTCGTGAGCTGTCACTCACTTTAGGATACAAACTGGAATCTGTATCAAAGTTAATCCTACATTAAATGTTCTCATTGCTCTGTAGATTCTATCATGATGCAATTGACTTCATCATACAATATGGTGCTGCTAGAAATGAATGTCATCTTCATCTAGTTAAATATTCCCTCAGACGTACAAATCGTGCGTCTGCTTATCGAAAACGATGGCTTCGTAAGAGTTCATAAGAAATGCTTTTGTTACCTTGGTATCAGAAATATGATTCTGCCATTCCTTGGCAATAAGAATAAACACTGGGGTAAAGCATACAGGATAGGTCTAAACGTCTATCACTTTCCCCATCAATCTTGAGATCACTTTTCCCGGCGACACGCCGATACAGAAAAACACGACAGCCCCCCATCATCAGGGCGAAGCCAAATCACACCTCTCTAGCCACACATCCGCTGAACAGCCTTTGACCTTTCTAGCGACAAAGAACATATAGTTCGACTTAGATATGTAAAGATATACAGATATAAGACAGACTCGTCCTACCTAGACAAACACTACACATAAATTCAGGCCATAGATATACTGAAGCAAGAACAATCTATTTCTACCCAAACAAAGAATAAATCGCAGTAAAACTGGATTCATCCGCGGAGTTCGATCTGAAACTCCTTTCAAGGGAAGTAACTCAATAATGACTTTTCCTTAAGCACTAAAAAGTATCTATTTTGAAATGTATAATATTGCAAGATATCAAAGACTGCACGTAACAATGTCCAAAAGACAAAGACGCACTTCCGGTAGTCTCCCAGGAAACGCATATCAACAAACTCGTCCCTAAACAAGCCTTGTTGATATCGTAAGATATGTTATGATATTACTCATAACAATTAGTCTTTAACAGTTAAGTGTATGTGGAAAGATTGGTGAAAATTAGATAAATGTTTCCGTCACGGAGACGTATATGAGGATTTATCAAAAGTCCGTTGCTTTCGCCTATTTTACAAGACACTTCACTCTAGCTGAGTCCTGCAGCTGTGGTTTATCAATTTTGTGATGACGAAAGCCTTCTCCACACTTTCTTCCCCTGTAGGTGGTTAGGGCGGATGCTTTTCTCTCACACTAGCGGCGTTAGTACCCCAAATCGTCGGATAGCTTGTAACCACGAACTTTAGAAAAATAGAAAAACAAATGCCTTCTGCTAAGTACATTTGTTTGGGGCATTCTAACAGGTTCACGTTCCGTTGTCCGCCCACCAATGTTAAACTCTCAGAAGAATTTAATTCTCGAGCACACACAACGTTGATATCCGAGAAGATAGTTAAAATTCACCAGTATTACTCTGAGGATTAACGGGTAAAATGTGTCTGGACATTGAGAATATAATTTGTGCCTGAATTAACATTAACAAGTTACATAAATCTCACAAAATGAAATGCTACACTTGAGGTACATATGATGTAATCACTCATCACTGCTCCAGCCGGAGTCTGTGGTCACCTCTGCTGTCGGGTTTTCCCGCACGACTAGCAAGAAACAATCACCAACGCTTGCTGTAGTGGTTCATGAATATACTCTTTTCATATGTTGAGGTTGCCAGCCTCATATATAACTACGTAGCAAGAAACCTGTAAAAATTACATTAGTAAATAAATTGTTTACACTTACCCAAAAATCTTGGGAATACACAATCTCCTTGCACAGATTTAGACTGGACACAGCTCTGTATTAGATGCTTCGAAATCACTTAAGTCTGGAAATTAGAGTTAATTCCACTGACGGCGGGTGTTCTGCGAAATCCTGGCCTGGGAAAACTTTTGTTTAGTTCCTCTATGACTTGTGATCAAATTCCTAAGTTACCAGTCTTGTATTAAAAATGCGGGTTTACTTGTAAATTTCTAAGCTGCTCAAAGCTCGATCTGTTACTTGTAATTGTGGAATTTCTGAGTCCAATGTCTCCTTTTTCTTTCTGGCTTTTAGGAGTCGATAGTCTGACGTTTGCGCTGCAGTGTGTGTACTGGCTTTGATTTCACTACATTATATCTGCCAATCCTCAGTTCTAATTCCAGCTATGTTTCCGCCTAATTTTCCAATGAGATACATTGTATATTCCGGCCTCTCAAATCAATTAATCCAATCGAATCTCGTTCAGCACTACATGGGTAGGGATGCTTCAAATTAAAAAAATACACTCACGTGTTTCAAAATATTAAATTTAATATCCGCGCGTGACCTCTTCATATCGTTGCGTCAGACTTCCGCCGGCATCTTGTACTATCTTTACAAACAAATGTTGTGCACTGATACGGCCCCGATGCTATCGTCTGGAAATCTTGAGTCTCCAGACAGATTTATCTGTAATCTCGATACAGAACGTACATCGGAAGCGATTACCGCATTATCTCCCGTCTTGTGCAAACCTAGGGATAGTCAATCTCTACCTGGGGTCAAATGTTGGACGGTCACGTTCAAAGGGATCAACCAACGGGGATGACCGTCTCTATCAAACTTGGCCAGACGAATGAAGCGATAACTTATCAGTCGCTGATTGGGCAAATTACATGGCGTTATTACAGTTCTGTCTGGGATCGGCTCAAAGCAAAAATGTGAAAATTAAAGATAGTCCCGTGGCCGATAATTTCGTAGGGGTGTGGAGTGTTAGAGACCTCACCTACTGATCCAACGTAGAGAGCAAAATAATGAATGGAAGGGCAAAAATTATGCCAAATAAAAGCGATGAATGAGAGGAAGAGAAAAATGAAGAAAAAAAGTGATCTTGCCGGAATGGACGTTAGATTGCACATCCGAATCGTCACAATTAGATCATTATTTCATACTGACGTGGGAGCATGCCTTCGTGCTCACAGCAGTGGTTTCTGTTGTAGTTTGTTTTACATAATAAGGTTGCCACCTTCACGCACAACCATATAATCGTTGCCTTTTTACGACACAGTACGACACCCATTAAGATTTACATTTCATCTTGACACACCTTTATTGCATCATTATCACTGTGACAAGTCAAATGTCCGATCGTTACATTTTATTGTGGCCTCTTTAATTTTCTCTCGTGCCCTTCCTTTTCTTTTTTCTAAACTGCTCCTTATATTTATCTTTCTTTTCGCTTTGGTCGTTCAATGTTTTCTTATCACATCTTGTCACACCTCTCACTTACCCCTCTCTCCTGGTTATGTTCTCCTCTGTTATCCGCGACGCGTAGCAAAGTAGCAAACGTGCCACATTGACTTTTATCTTGCCTCCAGTTCCAGACGGAGTAAGAGTCTACACTGAGCGACATTCCTATTGTTAACCCAGATTTTCTGTCTGGGAAAATATATGAAAAAAACAATGTTGTCGCATGATAAGGTTCTAGTTTGCAAACATGACGTGCCCAAATACAATCTTGGTAAACATTCAGACACGGACAGTGATGTAATACTTCCAGCAGATGAGCTTTGTTGTGATAAACAATTACAAGAAAATAAAATCTTGGAGCAGATTATAATGTTAGATCTGTCAATTAGTGAGTTTGTAAACATGACAGGCGAAACGAAAGGAGCAAGACCTTATATGGTTATGGAGTTTAAAAATCATATCTTATGTTGTCATGTAGAATGTTCTACAGGAGGGTAGCAGGGGAATAGACCCCTACCAAAAATCAGACACTTATGTGCAATTGGTTTGGCATTTGAGATGTTAAGATAGACTATTCCTGATTGGACCTCTCCTCTAAGTAGCAACCTAGGAGCATAGGCGGAAATTTCACTTATATGCTACAGCGTTGTAAGACTACTTCACCGATATCCTATGTGTCTTAATCACATAATGAGATTTCTTAGTAAATTTACAGACATAAATTCTAAGTAGAACAGTCGTTTGAAGTGGATGAGTTACAGCTATATCCAGGCCAGGCAACTGAACCCGTGTTCATAAATGAGAATGACTTATTGTTTTCCTAACACGTCACGTCTTAAATATCTGGGACAGACCATTAAGTCTCTGTCTGGCATCTATCACAACAAGACTAAGGTGTATGAATTAATAAACGATGTATTAGCGATTGAGTCAGTGTAGAAATATAGTGAAACAAATATGGGACAAAAAAGAAGTATCATTTGAAGAAATTGTGACAAAACTTTAAAAACGACCGTAAGTAACATAATGCATTACTTAACTTCTGGTTTTTGTGGAAAATCAAATTTTTTATAGTGAACACTGTAGTGGTTTTTGATGTTATTGTATGATTGTTATGTTACCTAGTGTACTGTATGAGGTCAGCTGTGAAGGCTCCTGAGATAAAAGTTTATGTGAATTACAGGAGGCCTTTCTGCTACCACTTACGACCTCAAACAGACTTATTAGACTATTATGAATGTTAGCTACGTTAAAAAGTCTAGGGTACTGAAATGTAATGTGTAGTTAATGTAATATACAGACACACACATGTAATCAATAAGTCTAATAATAATAATAATAAACTCTACAATACACTGAACTAACTCTGGCTGTTATAGTTTAAGTTTTAACAATTTTTTTAATTTATTAGTTCTGAACCAAATTTTATTTTGGTCAGAACATATGAAATGATATGGATTTATCAATGAAATGCATATATATATATGGCATAATAAAATGTAATTTGTGTACATAGGTATATTATAAGAATGGTTAATATTACTATTATCTATAATGTCTTTGGGAGAACTAGCACTGGATGTTTCGTTGGAGTGGCGTCATCACGCCCAATCTGTGACTACCAAAATCATTGTCCATTGACTTATGGAATGAAGTTAAATGTTATATTTCTCAATAGTTATTTCTTTATTTGATGGTGGAATAGTTGTGAATCTCCAGCAGGCCAGGTTTTCACTTATCTCGCCTGTGACGATCTGGTATAGGATTCTTGTGGCCCACTCCTCTCCGTAGCTGGAGTAAAATGTTAGGCTGCACAGACACCAATGTTAGGCGGCACAGACATCCGCTTGTGTACTCTTACAAAAGCATTTGGCACCACTTTAGTGCCAAAACAGAAACTTCTGAAACAAAATTTTGTGCCATGTGTCAGTACTCTATCTACTGCGCCACTCTTATACACAACACCACACAACAACATTACACAGACTGGGTCAGATCTCTCTGACCAACATAGCACATCTTACCCAGTTGTTTTCAAATAGTACCAGTTCCCCAAGACTGCATTGCATCTGAGATATATTCAATAGTTTCCTCTTTCATTCAATAAGATGGGTGATATGTTCCCACTGATCTCAATAATAGATCCGCCTTCCATAGTCTTAGTTAGGTTTCCATATGTTATTTGTTTGTCTCCAGGCCCTGGACTGCGGCTGGGGACCTAGATCAAGCACTTACTTGTCATAATCATTTTTTTTTTTTTTGATATAGCAGTATCAATCACTCAAAATATTAAAATAAACAAGATAAATGCTTTTATCCTTACCACAATTCAGAAGTGAGAACACAGTTACTTAATACTAGCAAAACTCAGCTGAGCTGCTGGCTAGAGTATGGCGTCCCACTGAATTTTATGTATTATTTCCTGGAAAACACCACTAGCAGTTAAGAACTGTGTTACAGGACAGACTTCTATCGAATGGCACAAATGTGCGTCTCTATCTCGCTAATATAAAAATGCGTTGGCCAATCAGATCAGAAGACTAAGCTTTTCAATTTAAATTTTGAAAATAAAGTCAAAAGTACATCTCAATTTTTCAAATGTACGTCGGTCACATTTTGGCTTTTCCCCAATTTCACTTGTTGTTTTGGACTAATTACATGTAAAAACTGCACAAACCTGCCTCCTAAGTTATTTTTAGCCACTATCTACCGAGTTTGCCCCGCTAGTTCATTGCAGTTTGATTTTTGCATTTTTCTGTTTCAAGGACGCAAAAAATGTGACTTTAGTGAAAGTATGCACAACAATACTGTTCGCTAGTCTGATTGGAACAATACGGTCTTTCGTCAATATCTTCCGTGTTATCTGTCCGTCTGTATAATTAAAAGTATATTATTTGTCAGCTTAAGATGGGCTATCAAACTAGCTAGGTTTTATTTTCATAACTTTATTATTACAGAAAAACCTACTTTTCTCAAGGTTAGTTTTTGAAATTTGTTTTGAACCTTTGGGTATGGCATTTGCCGCTATATTCGAACAAAACAACCAAGTACGGTAAAACGTCTAAGATACGACTGTTTCTAACAAGAGCTAAGGTCTTTTTCTGTCCATTTCCTTACATTGTGTCAACTAGTGGCGTGGTTTTTATTGTCTTTACTACAAATTGCGTCTTTTTGCCTTTCTAGATTCAAACACGTGTTCAGACCGTCATAATGATTTTTATCTCCGTTTCCCTCCCGTCTAAAAGGGTAACCGTTTCGTCTGCATGTCTAACTAGTTAGTTTCAATGGCGGTAGGAAACGCTGGCATAGGCGAGCATGTATCCTAGTATCTTACGCATTATTTTATCCCTACATGTTATCTTTATAATTGGAGATATTTTAACGTTGTATCACGGTAAATTCATCACACATCTCCCCACTTGAGAACATGCACTACTGCAAGTTCCAAAACCAGTGATACACATAGATAAAATTAATCTCACGCCTGCCAACTACTCTAATTTTGATCACAGGGGTGCCTACTGAGGAAATCTGCACCGACATTCAATGACCCCGGGATATATTCAATAATAAACTGATAAGGTTGCAACAATAAAGACCATCTTAACAATCTTGCATTTTCATGCTTGGCCTGAGATAAGAACACTAGGGGCTGATGATCCGTCTGGACCACAAAAGTCCTACCATACAGATAGATTTGGAACTTTTTTATTGCCCAGATTAACGCTAAACATTCTTTTTCGCTTGTGGAATATCCTTGCTCCGCTTTATTCAACTTGCGGCTTGCATAAGCGACTGGGTTCAGTTCCCCATTGGGTGAAGATGACCTTTGCAACAGAGCCGCCCCCAGGCCTACATTACTTGCATCTGTTCTCACCACAAAGTCCTGTGTCAAATCAGGCAATTTGAGAATAGGCTTGCTAGTGAGTTTTTCCTTTAACTCTTGGAATGCCAATTCACATTGCGCAGTCCAAACAATTTTATCTGGATTTCCTTTGCGAGTCAGATCAGTCAGAGGAGCACATATAGAGTTAAAATTTTTGATATATTTTTGGTAAAACCCACATAACGACACGAATGATCGCACGTCTTTTTTTTTTTTTGTGGTCTAGGTGCTCTCTGCAGTTTTTCCAAGTTCTTGGGGTCAGGGGTCATGTTACCCTGATATACAGTGTGTCCCAAGAATTCCAACTCTTTGCATCCAATACAACATTTTGTTGGTCTAGCAGTTAAGTTCGCTTCCCTAAGCCTATCAAATAACATTTTCAGAGAGTTAATGTGTTCTTCAAATGTCTCTGTGGCGACGAGAATATCATCCATGAAATTCGTGATACATGGATTATTCAGGGGATCCAACAATTTGCGCATCATCCTTGAAAATACACTCGGAGCATTTTTCAATCCGAATGGTAGCATGTTGAATTCATAATGTCCTTCCGAGGTGCTAAAAGCTAAATAAGGTCTAACTTCAGGCTTCACTGGAATCTGGTAATAGCCTTTACTAAGATCCACCTTCGAAAAGTATTTTGCCTTGTTCAATCTGGCAAATAACTGTTTTGTGTCTGGTAATGGATCCACTTGTCCTTCTGTGACAGCATTCAGTTTCCTGTAATCTATGCACAGTCTATGTTCCCCAGACGGTTTCCTCAACAAAACTACACTGGAGCTAAAAGAAGATTCACTGTGTGAAATAATCCCCTCTTTCAACAAATAATCTATTTCTTCTTTCAATGCCTTCTCCTTCGCGAACGGAACAGAATAGGCTCTCATACAGATTGGGTTTGAGTCTACCAGCTTCATGTCATACTGTAGCAAATTTGTATGTCCTGGTTTATCTGTTAATACATCTGTATGTTCCTCCAGAACCTGTTGAACTCTCTCCCTCTGATTTTTAGTCAGGTGCTTACTGACTTTTACTTGTGCAGCTGTCTCACAGGGATGTAATGGGTATTCATGTGAGGTGAGTGGTTCCTTTTTCATTTTAGTGGCGATAGCCAAGGTCAGTAAGGGGGTGCTTTCCTGGAGTGGTCTGTCCAGATACTTCTTTAAAAGGTTTACATGATATACCTTCTCCTTCCCCTTTTTGTCAATTTTATAGTTTGTTCTAGACACCTTCTCTAGAACCGTATATGGACCTTGCCATCCAATTTGTAATTTATTCTGGCTGCCGGGTAGTAGAAGAAGCACCTTCTCTCCCACAGCTAGTTCTCTGTCCTTTGCTTTCCTATTAAAATACGCTGCATGTTTCTTCCTGGCTTGTCTCAAATTATCATTTGCCAGTTTCCATCCAGCTTTCAGACGAGTGGTCAGTTCGTTCACATATTGATATGATGAGGTAACAGTCTCTTCTGCTTTCTCATCTGTCCAGGTCCTTAATAATGCTTCTAATGGACCTTTTATTGGCCTCCCAAATAGCAGAGTTGCGGGAGCCATCCCGGTTGAACTATGTGGTACCTCCCGATACGCAAACAACGCGGCGGGCAGAAATTGATCCCACATATCCGGTTTTTCATGTGCCAGCTTCCTCAGGATAGAAATGAGAGTCCCATTGAACCTCTCTACCTGGCCGTTCCCTTGTGGATGGTACGGACTACAATGAAAGTGTCTGGCTTGAAATAGCTTAAAAACTTCTTCCGTTAGTTTCCCCTTGAACTGTGAGCCATTATCAGTCAAGATTTGATGCGGGAATCCTAATCTTGTGAATATTGTAAGTAGTGCCTCTGCTACATGTTTTGAATCAATTGATGGCAGGGCTACCGCCTCTCCCCACATAGAACAAGTGTCCACCAGAGTAAGGATGTAACTGTTCCTCCTCTTGGTCCGAGTGAGAGGTCCCACAATATCCACTGCAACCCTCTCAAAAGGTGTTCCCACTATGGGCATTTCCCCTAGAGTTGCAGGAGCAGTCCAATGCTTTGGAGCTACCCTTTGACATTCTGGACAGGATTTGACATATCTTTTTATATCCTCCGTTATCCCTGGCCAGAAGTAATGACAAGCTATACGCTGTCCTGTGGCGCTGATCCCCATGTGACCACTGAAGGGAATCGCATGCCCGAGTTCCATCACTTTATCCCTATATGAAGTGGGAAGAACCAGCTGGTTGTGACCATTTGTTCCAGTTCCGGCCTTCCTGTAGATCAATTTGTTCTTCATAAAGTACTCTCCCTTGCTTGGAGGTGTGTGGCATTTGGGCAATTTTTTAAAACATGGCTTGAGTGTCCTATCCTCAGCCTGCGCCTTCCTCATCTCCTCTGGATGAGCATTTATAGGTTCACCTTCTTCCTCCTTTTTCTGTGACCTGGTCTGCACTGTCGCCATGATCACAGGTCTCTCGGGATTCCCCAAGAAGACGTATCTACACCCCAATATCAGAGGGTAGATTGGTTCATCTATCACTGCTGCTCTGATTTCTCCTTCCACATAGCGAGTTTTCACCGTTATCCTTGCGATGGGAAGTGTCATGAGTGGTATGTCCTTAGTCGCCCCTTGTATTTCCACTGTTTCTGTGGTATACTGACTTGGGTCCACTAGGCTAGACTTCACAACTGAATCATAATCCAAACCTGTATCATATAGGCACCTTGTGGTGACCCCATTACAAATAACATCCTCACAAACTGGGGGGTGATAAGGTTCCTGCTGTCCATTAGGATTAACCTTTAATCTTTGGGTCCCCGATTTCATTGCAGCAATGTTTGAAGGTTTCCTTTTACAAAATTCGGTGTTATGGTTGTCTTTCTTACACCATTTGCACCATCTCTTTCCTTGGTTAAACGGTTTTCTTTCATTATATTTTTGGTCATTGAACTGTGAGTTTCTGTCACGATAATCATTTCGTGGCCTATCAAAGTTTGTCCTGCCTTTATTACCTTGTTCTCTGTATCAAATTTACTAAATTGCTGTGGAGCTTTAAAATTTTCTATGTGCTTCTTTTTAGTGCCACTTACCTCTGCCTGGGCTGCCTGATACCTCTCAGCGACATTTAAAACCTCCCCCAACCTCTCTGCACCTTGTTCCATGAGAAATTTTCTCAAGTCTGGAGCCATGGACTCTCTTAATTGCTCTATCATGATCATCTCTTTAAGATCTTGGGTCTTCCCCAGAGCAGTCCATTTCTCCAAATAGGTTTCCAGTCTGGCAGAGAATTGGTGGTATGTCTCCCCAGACAAAAGTTTGGCATTTCTAAACTTCTTACGATAAAATTCACCATTCTTTTCATATCTCAATAACAAAGCCTGCTTTAGCATGTCATAATTGTCTTGGTCGTCTCTATTCATCTTAGCAAAGACTTCATAAGAAGTACCTCTAAGCCCTTGTGATAACTTAAGACTCCACCTCTCTCTCTCTAACCCATACGTAGTAGCTAATAATTCGAATCTACTGAGGTAGCCCTCGATGTCATCGTCTTTCTCAACAAAATGGTCTAAATGAAACCCCATAGCTGAGGTTGAGGCTCCCTGACTAGGCGTAGCATCTGAGGCAAAAGGGCTGGCACCATTTTCAGGAGCATGGCCTTGTAATTCCAGCTCCCTTAGTCGTAATTCGTGCTCCCTTTGCAATCTTCTATCTTCTGCTTCCCTTTCGGCAGTCAATCTCTTTTCTTCTGCCTCCCTTTCGGCCTTTTTTTCTTCTGCCTCCCTTTGCTGTCGTTTTTCTTCTGCCTCTAATTGGAGCCTTTTACTCTCCCTATCTGCCTCCAATGCTTTAGCCTCTTTGTCAGCCTCAATCTGCAACCTCTTAAGTTCTTTATCAGCCTCAATTTGTAACCTCTTCTCTTCAGCTAACCTCCTATCTTCCCTTTCAATATACTTGTCACATTCTGAAGTTACATACTGAATTAAAACCTGACCCTCCATGTTCATCTCCTTCGCCGTCAGCACAGCAGCCGATCTAAATTTTGCTAGATCTGCCATACTTTAACATACAAATTAACATGACAAGGTAATTTCCAATATAAAATGACCAAGGTAATTCTAAGTATATAATGACTAAGGTAATTCTAAGTATATAATTACCAAGGTAATATATTAATTAATTAATCAACTAATTACCACTGGCTGTGAAGATTCATCAACTTTTATTTTCCACTTTTTATTTTAAGGGACACTTTTAAATTTATACAACTCTGTCCCCACTAGTTTAATTCCCACACCAGGAGATCCTACTATCTTTGATAAACTTAATCCCCGGACAAGACCCCAATATTTGTAGTGGTTTTTGATGTTATTGTATGGTTGTTATGTTACCTAGTGTACTGTATGAGGTCAGCTGTGAAGGCTCCTGAGATAAAAGTTTATGTGAATTACAGGAGGCCTTTCTGCTACCACTTACGACCTCAAACAGACTTATTAGACTATTATGAATGTTAGCTACGTTAAAAAGTCTAGGGTACTGAAATGTAATGTGTAGTTAATATAATATACAGACACACACATGTAATCAATAAGTCTAATAATAATAATAAACTCTACAATACACTGAACTAACTCTGGCTGTTATAGTTTAAGTTTTAAAATCTTTTAAATTTATTAGTTCTGAACCAATTTTTATTTTGGTCAGAACATATGAAATGATATGGATTTATCAATGAAATGCATATATATATATATGGCATAATAAAATGTAATTTGTGTACATAGGTATATTATAAGAATGGTTAATATTACTATTATCTCTAATGTCTTTGGGAGAACTAGCACTGGATGTTTCGTTGGAGTGGCGTCATCACGCCCAATCTGTGACTACCAAAATCATTGTCCATTGACTTATGGAATGAAGTTAAATGTTATATTTCTCAATAGTTATTTCTTTATTTGATGGTGGAATAGTTGTGAATCTCCAGCAGGCCAGGTTTTCACTTATCTCGCCTGTGACGATCTGGTATAGGATTCTTGTGGCCCACTCCTCTCCGTAGCTGGAGTAAAATGTTAGGCTGCACAGACACCAATGTTAGGCGGCACAGACATCCGCTTGTGTACTCTTACAAAAGCATTTGGCACCACTTTAGTGCCAAAACAGAAACTTCTGAAACAAAATTTTGTGCCATGTGTCAGTACTCTATCTACTGCGCCACTCTTATACACAACACCACACAACAACATTACACAGACTGGGTCAGATCTCTCTGACCAACATAGCACATCTTACCCAGTTGTTTTCAAATAGTACCAGTTCCCCAAGACTGCATTGCATCTGAGATATATTCAATAGTTTCCTCTTTCATTCAATAAGATGGGTGATATGTTCCCACTGATCTCAATAATAGATCCGCCTTCCATAGTCTTAGTTAGGTTTCCATATATTATTTGTTTGTCTCTAGGCCCTGGACTGCGGCTGGGGACCTAGATCAAGCACTTACTTGTCGTAATCATTTTTCATGATATGGCAGTATCAATCACTCAAAATATTAAAATAAACAAGATAAATGCTTTTATCCTTACCACAATTCAGAAGTGAGAACACAGTTACTTAATACTAGCAAAACTCAGCTGAGCTGCTGGCTAGAGTATGGCGTCCCACTGAATTTTATGTATTATTTCCTGGAAAACACCACTAGCAGTTAAGAACTGTGTTACAGGACAGACTTCTATCGAATGGCACAAATGTGCGTCTCTATCTCGCTAATATAAAAATGCGTTGGCCAAGCTTTTCAATTTAAATTTTGAAAATAAAGTCAAAAGTACATCTCAATTTTTCAAATGTACGTCGGTCACATTTTGGCTTTTCCCCAATTTCACTTGTTGTTTTGGACTAATTACATGTAAAATCTGCACAAACCTGCCTCCTAAGTTATTTATAGCCACTACCTACCGAGTTTGCCCCGCTAGTTCATTGCAGTTTGATTTTTGCATTTTTCTGTCTCAAGGACGCAAAAATGTGACTTTAGTGAAAGTATGCACAACAATACTGTTCGCTAGTCTGATTGGAACAATACGGTCTTTCGTCAATATCTTCCTTGTTATCTGTCCGTCTGTATAATTAAAAGTATATTATTTGTCAGCTTAAGATGGGCTATCAAACTAGCTAGGTTTTATTTTCATAGCTTTATTATTAAAGAAAAACCTACTTTTCTCAAGGTTAGTTTTTGAAATTTGTTTTGAACCTTTGGGTATGGCATTTGCCGCTATATTCGAACAAAACAACCAAGTACGGTAAAACGTCTAAGATACGACTGTTTCTAACAAGAGCTAAGGTCTTTTCTGTCCATTTCCTTACATTGTGTCAACTAGTGGCGTGGTTTTTTTTTTCTTTAAACTACAAATTGCGTCTTTTTGCCTTTCTAGATTCAAACACGTGTTCAGACCGTCATAATGATTTTTATCTCCGTTTCCCTCCCGTCTAAAAGGGTACCGTTTCGTCTGCATGTCTAACTAGTTAGTTTCAATGGCGGTAGGAAACGCTGGCATAGGCGAGCATGTATCCTAGTATCTTACGCATTATTTTATCCCTACATGTTATCTTTATAATTGGAGACGTTCGTTCGTTCATCATCATCAACAATCAACACCTTTCAGGTCCCCAAGCTTATGCCAGGTATTCTTGTCCCGTGCCATCAGCGAAAAGTTGTTTCATGTCTTCTTCATCCCCTTTATGTCTGTTCTCAGTTCTCTTCTCCAATCGCTTATAAACACGAACAAGTGCTCATAGAAAAACCGCCAAAATCAATAAGGAAGTTATTAGGTAGTAGTCAAAATATTCGTTGCATCGTCTGCTTAGCGGCACGCTGTATGATACTAGAATAGTTTTGATGTATGTTCTTCTGAGTTCTTTGCCAATCATTCATTCATTCATTCATAACCCTCCACTCCCAAAGGAGCATAGGCCTTCAACAAACACATGCCAAGTCCTCCTGTCACGTGCCATCATCTCAAGTTCTTTCCATGTTCTCCTCATCATTTTCACCTCTGTTTCCAACTCTCTTCTCCACGTACTTCTTGGTCTTCCTCTGCCTCTCTTGCCCTGGGGGTTCCAGAACAAGGACTGCCTTGTAATGCTATCAACAGGTTTTACTTGTCCATATTTGTTGAAGTTTTTTGTGGTTTAAATTTATTTGCCAATCAGACACAACGATTTTTATTTAGTTCTTCATTCAGACAAGTCGGATATCATCATCGTCATAATCGTCATCATAATTATCACCATTATTTTTGGTGTATCATTCAACTGTGAAGCCCCTTGTAGTTTCCGGGAGTCTCAGAAGAAAGACCATGATTACTGCTCCCTGTGACATATTGTAAAAAGGCGACTTTTATAAGGTTGTGCAGGGAGCTGGCAACCAGTGGCGTATTCTCTATGTGTGCTGTGCGTGCTGCGCACACCTATGCCCGAAGGAAAATAAAAATTTAATTTATTATTCTATAAAATATTTCTCTTATAATGTTCTGCTTTCGGACCGCATGCATCAGGATAACGGATTTTCCCACATAGAATCTACGAGTATATCTAGTTTCAGTTTCCCAGACGCGTTTTATAGTGCAGTTTCTTTGGTTGGTAGCAATCGCCCGAAGTTTTTCGGGTAATTCCGCCACTATGCGTGCTGCACCTTTCGGATTTACGTTTGAAGACTGGTTTGTGTGGATCAGGGTCATGGCCAGATACGTCAATACAATACGAACATGCGTGCGGTGGTCTTGCAGCTCTCGAGTTGTAAAAATCGGCTGTGTCCGTCCAGTGTTTTTTGTGATTAATTTTTGTTAGTTGCCGGGAATGTAGATTATTACAGTGACAGTGAGTTTCAAGTTGTAAGTTAATTAGTATTTCGGAGATAATTGACATATACCCCTAATAACTATCGTTGCATAATTGAATATAGTTGGTTTTTAAATTAAAAGGGGAAGAAGTTACATAGTAGGCGTACATATTCATTTTAAGTAGCAGCACGCCTAGCTCGCATTACCAGGATACGCCACTGCTGGGAACCTCATCATGTAAAAGAAAGACATTGACATCAGCCAATTGAAAAGGAATTTAGTGAAATAACAAAATAGATTGGCAATATAGAAATTGGCGATGTCCTAGGTCTTCTCTCCCATAACCGCAACCAAATGTAAGTCAAAATTAAAATACTCGATGAGACGAAACAGTAATTGGGTCTGAAAATACACAAGCAAATACTAAGAGTATGAGAATAAATGTAGCAATTGATTTCATTTGGAGAAACATCACTAAGAATTTTGCATTGATACATATTTTTTTAACAACAAACTAGACAGTTTTCAAGGAACAGACATTGGTATAACGATAGTAATATAAAACGCAAGAGAAGCTTCCATTACATTGGGAAATATATAGAAATCACAAGAGATTAAATCGAACATAAACATGCAGAGTATAATTAATTAAGATGGGCAGAAGGGGAGCTCCGCCCAGAGATAGAGGGAGATTGAGGGAAAAACTCGACTGAATATATCTGAGAAAAGAATAAGACAATAACGAAGATAATGATGATGGCGAGAAAAGCGAAGATTTAAAAAAAAATATTATGAGCGAACTCATATTTCTCGCATCTGTATTTCTCGCACCTGTATTTCTCGCACCTGTTCACGAGTCATTTCCATATGTCAAGATTGGCCTTAAATAGCACTGAAATGCTATCTTTCTTACTCCCATTGACAAAGGTTTGTTGCACAAAATACTTTTCACTTTATTTAATAATGATGCTGATGATTAAAAGGAGACTAAAAACATATATGCAGACAAGCAAGATAATTCATAACGTGCAGGCACTTCCTCGTGTAACAGCTTAACAGTAGCTGCTATCAGCGACCCCATGTTTTCTTCTGTGATCTATTCTTGTACAGTAAACGATACACCTGCTTTGCAAATGTCCATAATAAATATTGTACAATAAATAAACATGAAACATTTATAACAAACACCGCGAAAAGCTTATGAACTAAAAGAAGACTATAATACAACTTACAGCTAAAGAGACGGAGTAATATTGAAAGGTACGTGGGCATTTCACTACCTTTAAGGATTTATTGACATTAAAAATTTCAAACGAGTGGATTTCGAGACGGAAGGAAAATGTTGAATGAAAATTGACATTAAACAGACCACGTCAAAGTTCCGTGTAGTTCAAGGGTCTCTGCCGACACAAATTACTAATAGCTCTTCCGCTTCCTCAGACAAGTCGCGTAATAAGCAACTACTCACCATCATAAATGTAATCATTATCATCTTCATGAACGTCATCATTATCATCTTTCCGTTTTGTTCCCCGCGAAAAATAGAATCAACTACTGATAGCTGAGACTGATTAAAAAAAAAAATTGGAATACATGAAATGTAGATTTCTTCATGAAATACTGTTTACAGAACACTTTGAGGTAAGAATTGGAGTGCGGCATGGATACCTCCTGTCATTATCTCTTTTCTTGTCAGTTATAGGCATGGGGCTGACAACGTCGTTATGTAAAACTATTTACTACAAAAACCACAGCTGCCACGAGCTCATGAATTTGTTGGTGATGGCATCTTGCAAGGGGAACAACTGTAGTGGTGGCTCCATGCTCCTTAAGGAATGAAAATTGAAATGACAGCGACGATGACACATTAAAAAAAAATCACTAGGGACTAGGCTCTAAGTTTCCTGATAAATTTATCCAGGCAATATATTTAACAATAAATAGACAGAATGTAAAAATATCTTCTGGTCGACTCACTTTTACTGGAAAGGTTGTTCTGTTCGGAGTAAAACCGTGCAAAAATGCTAAAGTATACCAAGAAACATGTCAAGCGTAGGTCTCGGAATCGCAAGAATAAAAGAACAACAATAAACAAGCAGCAAGCTCTTTTATGGCAAGATGAACATGACAGCGACAGGAAAAAGATTTTGATGAAAACTCAAAGAAAGTGTTGGGAGTAAATTAAATATAGAAATATATATAACTATAAATATATACAAATAAAGCATTTTTAAGAACTATACTGACAAATGATGTGTAATTAAAAAAATGGACAAAACAAAGGTAAGAACGAAAAACATGGAAATGATTGAATGCAAGAAAAGAAATAATAAAAGGGCTAAGTTTTAGAAACATCAAATGTTTTAGATGTGTGCTATAGACAGATATAACAGTTGGACACTATAGGTGAAAGCTAAAAGTAAAAGCATGTGACGACTATATAGTTATATGTGGAGAGAAACGTCAGCTGATGGATACATGAAGGAAACAGCTCTGTACGTATGATTAAAACATCGGCTGTTTGATACATGAAGACAATAACTATATGTGGAAAACAAACGTCAGCTGAATGAAACTGAAAGATGACAGAAAGATGAAAGACGATACATGTGAGATAAGTATACAGGTGACGGACATATGAAGACGACAGACATGTGAGAAAGATACATCAGGTGATGGATATATGAAGACGACAGACATGTGAGAAAGATACATCAGGTGACGGACATATGAAGACGACAGACATGTGAGAAAGATACATCAGGTGATGGATATATGAAGACGACAGACATGTGAGAAAGATACATCAGGTGACGGACATATGAAGACGACAGACATGTGAGAAAGATACATCAGGTGACGGACATATGAAGACGACAGACATGTGAGAAAGATACATCAGGTGACGGACATATGAAGACGACAGACATGTGAGAAAGATACATCAGGTGATGGATATATGAAGACGACAGACATGTGAGAAAGATACACCAGCTGACGGACATATGAAGCCGACAGACATGTGAGAAAGGTACATCAGGTGATGGATGTGACGTACGTCTAGTTTGTCAAGTGAATTTTCCCTGATTTGATGGATGATTAAAGGGACTTTAGCTTTTCATAACATTAGAACCCCTGAACATCAGTATTGTTGTAACTTTTCATCAACGAAGAGTAGCGGCTATGATCAAAGCAGTCAAAGACGATCCCCAGAACAGAGAAGCAGAAATTTAGCATCTGCGTGCAAACACTGAACCGTTCGCAAGACGGACACGAGCGGTCAGAAGAAAACTTCTTTCAGACTTCGCACCTCTGTGGCAACCGGCAGACTTGTCCGAAAGACTATGGAACGGGAGAGACGGAGCGCTCAGCGTAGCGGATACGATCTGAGGAATCAGGAAACTCACCGCGAACGAGGCTAGTCTCGCAGGAATTTCCCATCCTTGTGCGAGCAGCCTGAGACGAACGAAGATCGGAAGCCAGTCGGGCCATCGCGGTTAGCATGGCGGCTAAATAACTTCGACTTTCCCTGGGATCTGAAGAGGCGCGAAATTTTCACACGACCCATTTAACTTACATTCCTTTTAGATATATACAGAATCTGAAAAGGGCAACTTTATCATTCGTCCTGACAGAATTCTAAGATTCACTAGCATATAGTTAAATTCCTGCTAGATTTCATCTAAATTGTTGGCTATTGGAGTGAATTCCTTTTCTGTGCAGACGGTAATTTATACTTTAGCTTCGAGTGATCAGTGGTCTAGTTATTTCATTTTTATTTCACTGGATTGTGGTGTAAATTTAAACTTATTAAATAAACCCATTTTCAAAGTTCTAGTGCAAACTAAATGTTACATCTATAAGTTTATTTACTAATACAATAGCCGCGTAAATTAACTGTGCAGCCGATTAAGGGAATTATAACTTTAATACAGTTTAGTTCTGTATAGATAGATGTGCTTTTAACTATTAACCTCACGGAGAGTTTTTCTTGATTTATTAATTAAAGACGCGAATGCAGAAAATAGTCTAACTGTAAATGTATCGCGCGTTAGATCTTAATATGATTTTATTGCATTTCATGTTTTATCTTCTATACAGAATTGATCTTTCGACCTTGCATCCCAGCAATTAATTAATTATACACTGGGTCCTGCCAACTCAGTTCGATTACTCCAGTGACTTATGAACATATTTGAAATTTAATCTTTGTGGCGATCCTGTTGGGATTCAGCTATCTGAAGTATACAGAAACAAAGCAAACCCAAAGACTGTTTTGAAATCCCAATTCATAAAGTCGTTTCATAGTTATTAAACTGGAAGAAGAACAGTTGCCTGTAGCAATATTTTACTCACTGCTCTATTTGTGAAGAAGAACGTAGATTCCCCTGACACTGTCTGTCAAGCATAATCATTGGATTTTACCACCCCCCCCCCCCACCCACCCTGAAGAACTTACCTCAGTGTTTTTGTAGTTGTGACATTACGGCAAAAGAAAGTTATCTCCACCAGCTGTGCCAATCTTAGAAACCATACCATACCTCACACCTAGCCAAGTGCCTGTGCCATTCATTAGGAACTTTTTTTATCTAACAAACCAACAGTAGCCTTTACGCTTCAACCGTCCAGGCGATTTTTGAGACTATTAGCTACCAGCCCACCTCGTTAAATCTGGGGCTGACACAGAAGAAATAAAAAGACAATTTCCATTGTTCTACGGTTTAGTGCTGCAGTTTTTAAAATTCCTAAAGTGCCAGAATTCACAACTTGGTAAGTCTGTGTGTGTGTGACTGTGTGTGCTGGCCAGCCCAAGCGTGTTTTTTGAATGACAGGAGATTTAAATCTTTTTTTACCCTTATAATTAGTTCGTCCTAGTATTAAGGGTATTGTATTCATTGTACGGGATTTCTCCTAGCGGGATTGTTTAAACTGTGTTCATTCCCCCTTCCGTAAAGTTTTTTGTTGAATAAAGGGAAACATTTGATGAAACCCTAGCTTTTCCTCTACCCCCCCCTTATCCCGGTACCCCCTTGCCTCAGAGTAATACATTTACCATTGGGTTAAATTGCCTATCTCTCATCATCAGCACCCCCCCCCCCCCTTTCTCGTCTTTGGGACCGGGTCTTTTCTGTTAGTAAATACAAGCGGGAAAAGGTGTAGTGGATACTTTTTTCTCAAACCCCCCCCCCCCCCCCCCCCCCCATCCCCCCTGTCATTTGTATTCTGTAACCTTTGATTTCTTCATGTAAAAATTGATAATTATTTGTGACTTGATTTTATGATAATAAAAGTATTAAAAACTTTATTAGCATTTTTTGTGTCGGCTGGCCCAAAAACAAACATTCCTCATATTTTGTTATCGTAGTGTATATTCATGTACGGTGTGCGACAGAATCACCAAATCGGTGGGTGCGCATGAGCGACTGGAACTGACAAACAACTGTTTGTTCAGAAGAGTGGTAGGAATAGTTTTGAGAGACAAATATTGTCGTAATAAGAGACTGTCCTTACTCTTCCCCAGCCCTTGTGAATCTACTACCTCACTTTCCTAAATCCTTATTCTCACAGAGCCTTCACTATCATTCTACACTCTAAAGGGACCAATATCCATCAGAACTCTCTCACTAAAAAATACTCAGAAAACGACAACATTGAGAAAGATAATATCAGGTGATGGAAATACTTACTTGTGAGAAAGATCGTTCCCCTTCTACAACATGTGAGGATGTAGAGGTGATTAAAAAGGAAGACGAGAGCGCCAGAAGATATCAGGTGGATCGGATATCTTGAATCGAACGAAGTCCTGTGAGAAAGATTACATCATTCTAGAAAGACCTCGGTGAGAAAGATCAAAAGATCAGTTTACATGTTGAAGAACCAGACCTGTGGTAAAGTGGGATGTTATAAATATTTATAGGGGACTTAGTGTACTGACTGAGATCAGTTGTGAAGGTATCTGTATCTAATAGGTGTAGTGTTTTACAGATAACCTTACTTGCTACCACATTATACCTCAGTCAGAATTATTCTGGAATATTGTGATGACTACGTTAAAGGTCTAGGGTATGTATATGATGAAGTGTAAGTCACAACAACAACAGACAGATAAACAATTTAATTTATTCCACCACACTTGACAACACTGTGACACTCACACACATTTAACATTCTATAAGACTAACTTAAATGAGTCACTGGTAAAGTTTCAAATATATATGTATTAATTACTTTCACTAATATATGTCCTGATTCAACTACAAAGTGAACCAGGAATCACAATTAATTGTAATCACAATTTACATATACATAATTTATAACTATGAACCTTGTAGTGACATATTTTATTAATATTATCCTATGTGTGTCAGTTGTGTAGTAGTACTATGAGGTAATACTGGTTTTGTTTTTTCAAGCTATGTTATTATTTGTCATCATGACTTCAAGTGTTTGTTTATCTGGGAAATAGTATGGGGAAAAAGTTCACAGTTCCTGTCAATTTAAACAAGGTATTGTCCCTCCTTTTTTTACTAAAATGTCAATTTTTGAGAGGACACATAATGTTGAGCTCCACTGGCCACAGAGGCTTAACTTTCGTGATGGCGGCAGGAAAAGACTCCTCTGCTCGATTGCTCCCCTGTGTTCTGGAGACACCTCACTAGTCGCTATCTGGACCCAGGAGTATGCCGTCAGCCTCCAGATTCAGCAAAGCTCAGACCAGGTGCTGCTCAATAACTTTAGGACCACAGTCCCACAATTCATGGAAATAATACAGAATTACGTTGACTGGCAATGAATAGGCACAAAATCCGACCTGCCACTGTCTCAGGCTTTTATTTAGAAAAATATAAGCTGAATCTCAACGCACTGTTGCTTTAGAAAGTTTATTTGAAAATGTGGTGCTGACCTGACGCTCCTAATTGACTATATTGGCGGGTCTAACCAATCGAGCCATGTTTACACAAGCGTTTGAAAAAAGTACCCTTCCTTCCGTCTCCCCTAACAACAAAAGATAGTATTTGTAGCCCGACTAATCGTGTTTAGCCTTACATTATTGCGCTCCAATCAAATAGGATTTAACATGGGGACCTATTTCCCGTACAATGGTGGTGTCAAAATCTGCCACTGAGCGATTCTGATTTTGGTGTTGTCTGACACCCTCACTATTTCTTTTGGCTATAATTTGTTAATTCCTAGACTGTTTGCGTAACGTTTAACATATTCTTTGTCAGCAAGTCCTAAGGAACCCAAATATATAAATTTAATGGGGCTAAGGGGCTGCGTTCAAAATATGCATTTTCTTCTAGGATAGTCGTGCTGTTGCCACCTCCTCACTTCCAAACTTTATGGTGTCTGCTGTACTGTCATACTAATGTCAGGATTTCAGACATAAAACAGTAGAATGTCATGTTTCCTAATAAGCGTTTTGTAAGTTTTTTAAACCTAACTCTCGTATGGGTAGTGTTTTTTTATCACTGTCGATTTGAAAAAAGCTAGTGCTTGTGGCCTTACACGCGTGATGGTAGTAATTGTATAGCGAGACGCGTGTTAGTGTGGCATGCGTTCCGGCTTTCAGCCCTCCCTTCTCTCTATCCTAATTCCATCTGTCTTTCGTTTATGGTAACTTAGTGTATAAAATGACATGAATGGAATATTAAATATAGGTCAGCTTGCGTATCTCAAGGTTTTTCTTAGAAATGCAGTACACGTTTTATCGTAGAAAGCGTGTATGCTGCAGTAGGCTTTTACTATCAACGTGAAACGTTACAATTTGCAGACGAAGTAGAAAACAAGGGGGATTTCGAGAACAGTCATTGTGACAGCACTGTTCTTTACCATTCTTCTTTCCTTTTATTGAAGTTATTTGTTAGGCTTTACATTTACTTTTTAATTTATATATGTGGATTAGAATTTCACACGACAAATTCTCCCCACTTAAAACAGACGTTATATGTCAGTCTATAATTCTATATACACATAGAGAAATTTATTATTATTTCTGGGGCTTACGGTGATTCTCATCACACGGATGGCGGCTTGAAAAATCCGCTCCCAGATTTGTTTTTCCACTTATATACTCTATGCTAAACTCAAATGGCTGCATCAGTAATGACCTACGGAGTAATCTAGAATTTTCATGTCTAGCCTGCGCTAGAAACGACAAGGGTTTGTGATCCGTTTGCAACTTAAATGCCTTCCCATACAGATAAATATTGAATTTCTTTATCGCCCATATTACTGCAAGACATTCCTTTTCGCTAGTTGAGTAATTGGTTTCAGCTTTATTCAACTTTCTGCTAGCATATGCCACTGGGCTTAATTCCCCATCCAATGCATCTGATCTCTGTAGCAGAGTTGCACCTAACCCAATATTACTGGCATCTGTCCTTACTATGAATTCTTGACTTAAGTCAGGTAATTTCAAAATAGGTTTACTTGTGAGCTTTTCCTTCAATTCTTGGTAAGCCATTTCACATTGTGGTGTCCATGTAATTCGATCTGGATTTCCCTTACGTGTCAAATCAGTTAACGGTGCACATATGGAATTAAAGTTTTTGATATACTTTTGGTAGAAACCACATAATGAGACAAAGGATCTCACGTCTTTCTTGGTTTGTGGTCTCGGGGCTTTCTTTAGTTTCTCTAAATTCTTTGGGTCAGGGGTCATGTTTCCCTGATAAACTGTGTGTCCCAAGAATTCCAATTCTTTACATCCAACGCAACATTTGGTTGGTCGGGCTGTTAAATTCGCTTCCCTAAGTCGATTAAACAGCATGTTCAGAGAGTCAATGTGTTCCTCAAATGTTTCTGTTGCTATAAGGATATCATCCATGAAATTTGTGATGCATGGATTATTCAGAGGATCCAATAATTTTCTCATCATTCTAGAGAAGACACTAGGTGCATTCTTCAATCCAAATGGCAATCTGTTAAACTCATAGTGTCCTTCTGAGGTACTAAAAGCTAGGTATGGTCTAACCTCAGGCTTTACTGGAATCTGATAGTATCCTTTACTCAGATCCACTTTTGAGAAATATTTAGCTTTATTTAGTCTGGCAAACAACTGATTTGTATCCGGCAATGGATCCACCTGTCCTTCTGTAATAGCATTCAGTCTCCTGTAATCTATACAGAGTCTATGTTCTCCAGAGGGCTTCCTTAAGAGTACAACACCGGAACTATACGAAGATTCACTGTGTGAAATAATTCCTTCCTTCAACAAATAGTCTATCTCTTCCTTCAAAGCTTTCTCCTTAGCAAAAGGAATCGAATAGGGTTTCATACATACAGGTGTGGGGTCTATCAGCTTCATATCATATTCCAATAGGTTTGTATGCCCTGGTCGGTCTGTTAACACCTCTGTATGATTATCTAGAACCTGTTGCACTCTCTCTTTCTGAGTTTTCGTTAAATGTGTACTGATTTTCACCTGTGCCGCTGTCTCACAGGGGTGTAATGGATATTCAAATGATGAAAGTGGTTCCTTTTTCATCTCCATGGCAATGGACAAGGTCAACAAGTGTGTCTCTTCCTGATGTTCTCTTTCCAAATATTTCTTCAGGAGATTCACATGATAGATTTTTTTCTTTCCCCTTCTTATCTATCTTATAATTGGTTCTAGACACCTTCTCTAGAACTGTATATGGACCTTGCCATCCAATTTGTAACTTATTCTGGCTACCGGGTAGAAGAAGCAGTACCTTCTCTCCCACAGCCAAATCTCTGTCTTTAGCTTTCCTGTTATAATAGGCAGCATGTTTCTTCCTGGCTTGTTTCAAATTTTCATTGGCAAGTTTCCAGCCAGTTTTTAAACGAGTGGTCAGCTCATTCACATATTGGTATGAGGATGTAATATTTTCCTCTGCCTTTTCATCAGTCCACGTTCTTAACAGAGCTTACATATGGACTTTTAATTTTGTGGATCTATTTGTCCATGCACCGGTATGGTCTCTTCCACTCGAAGCTCTATAGTGATGATTTTTCTTCCCAGAATTTTCATGCACAAAACGACCGCTACCAATTTTTCTCTTGGGGCTTTCTCCCCACTTAAAATTCTTGATGAGAGATTTCCTCTCTACATCTTCTTCCTCCAGTTTGTTTAAGTCCGATTGAGGGATTTTCGGCTTATCCTGGGGTAAGACATCTTTTTGCACTCTCCGCATAGTGGCCATTGTAAAACAGTTAATTGAAGCTTGTCCGTGAAAAGGGGCTTCCCATTCCATTTGGTCCACTTTATCAAATTTATATTTCTTTTTATTGTCAGGCCTAATTTTGCCCCTTGGCGTGTCCAGGTCCTGATCAATGTTCCCACTTGTGGGTGTTCCCTCATGTGCTATGCTACACCTTTCTACAAAATTCTCAATGTCCCACCTTGCCTTGGGCCAATAATAATTGTGAGCCACCTTTTGGATGATGGTACCTATTTTCTCATGGTCCCCATCTTTTTTCACATGTAGGCTCCTTATTAATTCTGCCCTATATCTCTTTGGAAGAACCAACTGTCCGTGACCATGGGATCTAGTTCCGGCCTTCCTATACATCAACTTGTTTTTCATGTAAAAATCTCCCTTGCCTGGAGTTGTATGACAAGTTGACAATTTCCTGAAACAAGGCTTGAGGGTCTTATCCCCAGCCTGTGCCTTCCTCATCTCTTCTGGAGTGGTATCTAACATAATATCCTCCTCCTGTCTTGAGGTCGACCTGACCTGAAGGGTGGCCATAACTATAGGGTTCCTTCTGCAACGGTCAGTGTCATGATTGTTCATCTTACAATTTTTACACCACCTTTTTCCTTGGTTGAAAGATTTTCTTTCATCATATTTCCTTTCATCGAATTGTGGGGTTTTATTTTTATTGTCATACCGTGGCCTATCAAATTGGTGCTTACCTTTGTTTTGATCTCTAGGATCAAATTTATTAAAGTTCTGTGGTGCCCTAAAATTTTCCACCTGTTTCTTTTTATTACCTGATACCTCTGCCTGAGCCGCTTGATACCTTTCAGCAACATTTAGCAACTCACCCAGCCTCTCTGCACCTTGTTCCATGAGAAACTTTCTCAGGTCTGGAGCCATGGACTCTCTTAATTGTTCTATAAGGACCATTTCCTTAAGATCTTGGGTTTTCCCCAGAGAAGTCCATTTCTCCAAGTATGTCTCTAACCGTGCAGAGAACTGGTGATAGGTTTCACCTGACAGTAGTTTAGCATTCCTAAATTTTTTCCTATAAAATTCTGCGTTCTTTTCATATCTTAACAAAAGAGCCTGCTTTAGCATGTCATAATTTTCCTGATCACCTCTGCTCATTTTGGCAAAAACTTCATAAGCTGCCCCACGAAGCCCTTGAGATAACTTTAAGCTCCACCTTTCTCTCTCTAACCCATACGTGGTAGCTAATAGTTCATATCTATTTAGATAGCTCTCAATATCATCGTCTTTCTCAACAAAATGATCTAAATGAAAATTCATAGCTGAGGTTGAGGCTCCCTGGCTAGCAGTGGCATCAGAGGTAAAGGGACTGGCACCATTTTTCAGGAGCATGGCCTTGAAACTCAAACTCCCTTAGTCGTAACTCATGTTCCCTTTGTAATCTCTTATCTTCTGCTTCCCTTTCTGCAGCTAATCGCTTGTCTTCCCTTTCTGCAGCTAATTTCGTCTCTTCTCTTTCTGCAGCCTGTCTTCTTTCCTCGGCTTCCAATGCTTTAGCCTCTTTGTCAGCCTCAATCTGCAACCTCTTAGCCTCAGCCTCAATCTGCAACCTCTTAGTCTCAGCCTCTAACTTTCTTTCGGCCTCTTTTCTAATCTTCTTTCTTCCCGTTCAATATATTTGTCACATTCAGCAGTGACATAAGCAATCATAATTTGCCCGTCCATTCCTAACTCTTTCGCAGTCTGTACAGCAGCAGATCGAAATTTGGCTAGGTCCGCCATTTTCTAACAGGTAAATTTATATAATGTCTAACTAAACAATACAATCTGATATTACTTATCCAAAGACACCACAGGCACTGAGAGCTCAACGTTATCTATTTTCACCCAAGGATACCTTTTTAATTTCTATTATTCCCTGAAGTGAATTACCCCCAATATTTTTAATAGGGAAAGATTCAAAATCCCGGCTTGGCCCCCAATATATGTGGTAAAGTGGGATGATATAAATATTTATAGGGGACTTAGTGTACTGACTGAGATCAGCTGTGAAGGTATCTGTATCTAATAGGTGTAGTGTTTTACAGATAACCTTACTTGCTACCACATTATACCTCAGTCAGAATTATTCTGGAATATTGTGATGACTACGTTAAATGTCTAGGGTATGTATATGATGAAGTGTAAGTCACAACAACAACAGACAGATAAACAATTTAATTTATTCCACCACACTTGACAACACTGTGACACTCACACACATTTAACACTCTATAAGACAATCTTAAATGAGTCACTGGTAAAGTTTCAAATATATATGTATTAATTACTTTCACTAATATATACCCTGATTCAACTACAAAGTGAACCAGGAATCACAATTAATTGTAATCACAATTTATATATACATAATTTATAAATATGAATCTTGTAGAGACATATATTATTAATATTATCCTATGTGTGTCAGTTGTGTAGTAGTACTATGAGGTAATACTGGTTTTGTTTTTCAAGCTATGTTGTTATTTCTCATCATGACTTCAAGTGTTTGTTTATCTGGGAAATAGTATGGGGAAAAAGTTCACAGTTCCTGTCAATTTAAACAAGGTATTGTCCCTCTTTTTTTTACTAAAATGTCAATTTTTAAGGGGACACATAATGTTGAGCTCCACTGGCCGCAGAGGCTTAACTTTTGTGATGGCGGCAGGAAAAGACTCCTCTGCTCGATTGCTCCCCTGTGTTCTGGAGACACCTCACTAGTCGCTATCTGGACCCAGGAGTATGCTGTCAGCCTCCAGATTCAGCAAAGCTCAGACCCGGTGCCGCTCAATAACTAGGACCACAGTCCCCACAATTCATGGAAATAATACAGAATTACGTTGACTGGCAATGAATAGGCACAAAAATCGCGAACCTGCCACTGTCTCAGGCTTTTATTTAGAAAAATATAAGCTGAATCTCAACGCACTGTTGCTTTAGAAAGTTTATTTGAAAATGTGGTGCTTGACCTGACGCTCCTCAGTTGACTATATTGGCGGTCTAACCAATCGAGCCATGTTTACACAAAGCGTTTGAAAAAAAGGTACCCTTCCTTCCTCCCTCCCCTAACAACAAAAGAAAGTATTTGTAGCCCGACTAATCGTGTTTAGCCTAACATTTACTGCGCTCCAATCAAATAGGATTTAACATGGGGACCTATTTCCCGTACAATGGTGGTGTCAAAATCTGCCACTGAGCGATTCTGATTTTGGTGTTGTCTGACACCCTCACTATTTCTTTTGGCTATAATTTGTTAATTCGTAGACTGTTTGCGTAACGTTTAACATATTCTTTGTCAGCAAGTCCTAAGGAACCCAAATATATAAATTTAATGGGGCTAAGGGGCTGCGTTCAAAATATGCATTTTCTTCTAGGATAGTCGTGCTGTTGCCACCTCCTCACTTCCAAACTTTATGGTGTCTGCTGTACTGTCATACTAATGTCAGGATTTCAGACATAAAACAGTAGAATGTCATGTTTCCTAATAAGCGTTTTGTAAGTTTTTTAACACAACGGGCTGATCACCCGTTTGCCAGTCACTTCGATTACGGAAACAACAGCAGATGGATTGATTTGTCGTTGCCCTAAAGACGCCACTAGGCGTGATGGGAAACAATGGCAAAGAAAACCTATCTGCTGTTGTCCTAAGACGCCACTAGGCGTAATGGCCACTGACTGCTTTGACGGTCGGTGGCTAAGGACGGAAGAAGAAAAAGAAGTTTTTTAAACCTAACTCTCGTATGGGTAGTGTTTTTTATCACTGTCGATTTGAAAAAAGCTAGTGCTTGTGGCCTTACACGCGTGATGGTAGTAATTGTATAGCGAGACGCGTGTTAGTGTGGCCTGCGTTCCGGCTTTCAGCCCTCCCTTCTCTCTATCCTAATTCCATCTGTCTTTCGTTTATGGTAACTTAGTGTATAAAATGACATGAATGGAATATTAAATATAGGTCAGCTTGCGTATCTCATGGTTTTTCTTAGAAATGCAGTACACGTTTTATCGTAGAAAGCGTGTATGCTGCAGTAGGCTTTTACTATCAACGTGAAACGTTACAATTTGCAGACGAAGTAGAAAACAAGGGGGATTTCGAGTACAGTCATTGTGACAGCACTGATCTTTACCATTCTTCTTTCCTTTTATTGAAGTTATTTGTTAGGCTTTACATTTACTTTTTTAATTTATATATGTGGATTAGAATTTCACACGACAACATGTGGGAAAGATACATCAGGTGATGGAAATATGAAGACAACAGACATGTGGGAAAGATACATCAGGTGATGGACATATGAAGACGACAGACATGTGAGAGAGATACATCAGGTGATGGACATATGAAGACGACAGACATGTGAGAGAGATACATCAGCTGACGGACATATGAAGACGACAGACATTTGGGAAAAATACATCAGATGATGGACATATGAAGAGGACATACATATAGGAAAGATTAGCTGATGGATATATGAAGACGACAGACATATGGGAAAAATACATCAGGTGATGGATATATGAAGACGACAGACATTTGGAAAGATACATCAGGTGATGGACATATGAAGATAACAGACATTTGGGAAAGATTGGCTGATGGACATACTGAAGACACCACATAAGTGGCAATTAAACCTCAGGTGATGGATACAAGTCTATCAGAATGTACAATTAAAACAAGGGATATATGTTAGAAATGCAGCAAAATCAACCTTTGATGCAAAGGAAACTCTTGATCCTAGATAAAAACAGAGTAAAATGAAAGACACGCTGTTTTATCAAAAGGTTGTTCATTTCATAACTTTCAATTTCTGAAATGTAAACAAATGTATTTCAAAATTCTTGCTCACTCACAACAAACTCGTATTTATTGAAAACAATCATTGGTCTCCGGCAAATAAGCATAGCGTTTCTCCAAACAAACAAGTCTGACTTTTATTAGTATCCAATTTGCCACAGTAAGGAACAATAAGCATGTTAACGTTCTACGTTATAACTCAATTTCGTAAAAATATTTATGTTTATAGAAAAGATACAAATTTTTTAAATAGGAAAGGATAATATTAATATCAGTTAATTCGTGCATTGTTTTGACATAAAGCTAAAGTTCAGTCCTGTTGAATAGAGCATCTGACTGACTAAGACGTTACAGTGTGTTTCTGGTGACAAAGTTACCGGGTTTCGGATACTTAACCTGGTAACGTCACTCTCCAGTTTACCAAGCTATAAATGGATACCTGACTCTTCTCTTGAGTTAGGGAAAGTAATGGCAACTAGGACAAGAACTGATCACCCCCACCTCACAAAGCTGGACCCAGAATAGTGAGGTTCCTAACACTTCATTCCCCTATGCAAATACGAGTCTGTTGTGGGATTACTTTTACATGTTGTGGGATTACTTTTACCTGTTGTGGGATTACTTTTACCTGTTGTGGGATTACTTTGACCTGTTGTGGGATTACTTTGACCTGTTGTGGGATTACTTTGACCTGTTGTGGGATTACTTTGACCTGTTGTGGGATTACTTTGACCTGTTGTGGGATTACTTTGACCTGTTGTGGGATTACTTTTACCTGTTGTGGGATTACTTTTACCTGTTGTGAGATTACTTTTACCTGTTGTGGGATTACTTTTACCTGTTGTGGGATTACTTTGACCTGTTGTGGGATTACTTTGACCTGTTGTGGGATTACTTTTACCTGTTGTGGGATTACTTTGACCTGTTGTGGGATTACTTTGACCTGTTGTGGGATTACTTTTACCTGTTGTGGGATTACTTTGACCTGTTGTGGGATTACTTTGACCTGTTGTGGGATTACTTTTACCTGTTGTGAGATTACTTTTACCTGTTGTGGGATTACTTTTACCTTTAGTCCCATAGCCAATTTGACGATCTACAACTATGGGACTCCTTACTGAAAAGATAATTCAAGATATAGTTTTTGTTTTTATGTGAGTCAATTCATCAGTCATCACGCGGGCTACATGACCACCTTTGTATCATTGACGCTACCCCCATCCCCACTTTATAAACACCACGCTATTTCTCCACTTTCATGAAAGTGAGAATGTTACGCATGGCGCAAGTAAGTGATATAAGAAAGTCACCAGAAGAATACAAGATAAACACGCAAGAAGGAAACCAGAGATCATAAAGAGAAAGTAAAGAAGGCAGAGGAAGAGAACCGGGGAGAAGAAAAGAGGAAATTTTAACATCTCGCAACATTTCTATTTTACATCCTTTTTTTTTTTTTTTTTTTACAAACTCGACACATTTTAGCCAACATTCCTTTACAGGTCAACCAGGAAGAAATGATATCAATTTTAAAACGTAGGCGCGATATAAAGAGAGATTACTGATGGATGTTCTAAACCTTTAAAGCGGATCAGTTACGAACCCCCACAACGAGTGTGTGTATGTGCCATCGGCTCTCCTCAAGCTATCAAGAACAGATTCAAGATGGAATTTCCCAGTACGAACAAAATTAAAAATCAGTCAGGCGCTCGCCTTAAAAACAGAAGAACACAGAAATCTATATAAAGGAAAAAATGTTATCCCCCATCATTCAGTCTTTCTTCTGCTAAATCACTCCTAGGAGACGAAAAGCACTCAAAGTTCATAAAAACAAACAGTTCAGAGTCCAGTGATTCTCACACGACCGAAAATTGGATCGCGGGAAGCATTGCGATGGGTCGGGCACTTAAAGTTTCCTTACTCGAAGTTGTAAGTGGAAAACATTTGGCTGAACTTCTGTAAACACTTTTTACTTGACGATTTTAGTACCCGGTGGGTGGTAGAAAAAAAAAGTACTGTGTCTTACTAGCATAATACAAGAAAAAAACCTACTTTACGTCCACAATGACTTCGACAGGGGCTAATGAACAAAAACAGACAGAAAAGAAAGTGAAAACTAAGTTTAAAATATGAGAAATATATATGGCTAAGCGTGATAGCGTTGCATGGCTTTTCAAAAATAGCTGCCACTATTGGAAGTAGAGAGAAAAGACTAAATACGGAAAACAACCCCGAGAACTTAGTGAGAGAAAAGTACAAACAAATAAGGAAAAAGAAGAGAGAGGGAAAAATAAATAAAATAACAAAAGATATACTAGCTGTCATACCAGGCATAGCCCGGGTCTGGGGCCATGCCAGAATGGGTGCAAGTCGGATGTGTTAGGAAGGTTTTACTTTTTTTGGTTTTTATTGTATTACTACATCAAACTTGACGGGTTTTTAATTTTAGTGTGCTGTTTCCGTTCCAGGATGAGCAGATAAAAGTACATTCTTAGAGTGTTTTTGGTTTCTTTCCATTATACAGTGTAATCAAACTGTTCATGAACACCGTCATTTGAACGTTTTTCTTTGTTGATTGTAACTATTTTCGGGAGAGTATATATAATGAAAACAATACAATTTTTCAACACGGTTGCATTCCTCATCTGTGACCAGCGTACACACAGCGAGCATTATGTTATTTTAGATTCAATTTAAAAGTTCTTTGACCACAACATTTCGTGCGAAAGTGCGTGGATTGTTTCAAAGAGTGTTCCCTGATAATAAGTGGTTTTAACAAAAACTTTCAAGTTGTCATGATTTGTACATCGGGTGAGGGCTCATGCACACCAATTTTTTATGCACTTTTTCTTTTTCGAGCGCTACTAATTTCGTGAAAGAATTAAAAAAAATAAAATAAAATAAAACCAACGTATTTGTTTTATATAACACCTACGCCGTGCAAGTTGCACACTTTTTTTTCTGGCGCGAGTTACTATTTTGAGTGTGACCGACCGACGTAACATACATCGGTAATTATGCTAGTTGAGATGAGATTGCATTGAGGTGTGCTTCTAACGCAAACAAAATTAAGTAAGGGTTTCTTTGTAGACGACATTGGAAGTACAGTCACTTGGTAACAACACGTATATGTGTTCCTTTGTGCTAACTCGGGAAAATGTCATATTCAGTTGCCCATGTGAGAAGCACTCATCGCTGAAATCGACGCCGGCCACGTGAAGCGTTTGACCTTGTGCTTTTTTAATGGTCATTGATAAATCGACTTTTATAGAGAAGTGTAGTCTCTTAAAATTGAACGGCAGATCGGAGGGAATCATCTGGATTCTTGGTATGCAGACTTTCTCCCCGCTACCACAACCTGTCAGGATAGTGGCCTCTATAATGTAGTTCTAGAAGTCATACCGTGCGTAGCCCGGTTCCATGTCAGAATTGGTGCAAGTCGGGTTTGATGCGAATGTTTTAGGAAGGTTTAACTTTTTTTTTGGTTTTAATTGTACTATTGCATATCTTGCCAAGTATATAGACAACACGTATGAATCACAAGTCTTTGAATTCAATGACTTTCTGCATTCGGTTTTGTTTTATGTAATGTATATTACCTCTCGTCATATCATGATATCTAACAATGTCAAATAAATTACGTACAATATCCACCACTCATGTTTATTGCATAAGGCTGGGTGCAGACGAGCGTTTTCTTGCTGCGCGTATCTCGCGCGTGGAAAATGAAACAGTAGGGATTTAGAGAAAGCAGACAGCACGGCTGTTTGTGCCCTATACCAGAGCGCTCTTTTAGTTTCGGTGACCGGAATTCTGACACCGGGTATAAAATTTTGTGTGCACCGTAAAAGACTATTTAAGTTTTTGGCGGGGAAAATCAGCTGATGTGTGAGTAAAATCAGTAAAATATAAATCATTACACACTCGTTCTGGATAAACACAGAGCTAAAATTCTTTTGTGTACTATAACTTTGTTCTGTGTTCTATTTTTGATTGCATTTTTATTTGTTTGAAATTAGTTTTGACGGAGTTACAGACTTTTGAAAACAGCGTCATCATTTAAGGAAATTCATAAAATAAGTAATCTTTTTATTAATTTAATATCTAAAAATCGGCCCATTCGTTTGAGTTTATCTTCTTCTTCTTCTTTCGTTCGCTTGAAATATATTGTCTATATCTGCAATGTTGTTTCTTGTATAAACTTCACTGTCTTTTGTAGTTCATACAGAGATCCATATAGTTTTGCTTCCAGTGTTGTTTCTCTGGGCCAGTGGGTTTGCCTCAATATATCATATTCGGGGCAATCTTGCAGTACGTGCTCCGCTGTCTGGGGTGCCTGTCCACATGTACACATGGCTGAATTGCCAATCTTGAATTTTGTATACATGTGGCTGCGGAGGCGGTTGTGTCCTGTTCTGAGGCGCAGAATGACTATTTGTTCTGATCTGTTCATAGCTTGGTAGTCATCCTGCGTTGATGTTGGTGGCTTTCTGATAGATTTGATCATCTTTTTCTTCTGATGGTACGTAACTGGTACATCCGGTTGTTCGTCTGCAGCACCTTCTTTAGCCAGTCCGTCTGCTCTCTCGTTTCCTGGTATTCCACAATGAGACGGTATCCACTGCATGGCGACCCTGCGCTGGTTGCACAGTTCAGAAAGTAGGGCCTGTATAACTGGCAATTTTCTGGACTGAAGTGCTTGGAGTGCTGATCTTGCATCTGTCAGGAATACTACAGGCTGTGGACCGAGATTGGTGTTCAGTAGTTTCTCAGTTGCCACCTTGATTGCCTGGACTTCTGCATCATAGTTGTTACAGAATTTCCCAGTTGGTACTCTGACCGTATCCCTAGTGTTGTTTGGGTATTCTATGTACACTCCTGCTCCTCCATTCTTTACTGCATTCTGTGCTGACCCATCCGTGTATACTCGGACCCAGAGGTCCTGTGGGTATTCATCATCCAGGAAACTGAGAGTGACTGTCCTACGTTGCACGCTGTTCTGTTCATCCCTGTCGAATATTCCTTTCACTTTTGTGTGGATGTGTACTGGTAGTCCATGCTCCTCTCTCCAAGGAGTTTGTTCTGGCACAGACTTTAGGGGGCTGTTAACTTCAGGCAGGTCTGAGGTTTGTCTACGAAATCGTTTGGCCTGGTGGATAAAGCTGCTTCTTTTCAGTCGCCCCATTGCTAGGTTTTGGAATCTGTCCTTCATTGGATGGCTCGGCATACAGAGGAACTTTTCTGCCTGTGTTAGCACTTTCGTGTCTCTGCGTTCTCTCAGTGCTTGTATCCTCCCCATTTTTTCCATCTCCACTATAGGCGTTGATTTCATTGCCCCCGTGATGACCCTAAGCGCCTGGTTTTGCACCTTATCTAGCTCTTGTAATGTGGTGTTTGATGCTGGACACCCACGCAGCTGACCCATATTCCAGGTGTGGTCGTATGCCCTGCTGGTAAACTTTACTAAGTATTTTCCCGCTGGCTCCCCATGTGGTTCCACTTAGTTTTCTCAGGATGGCTAGCTTCCTCCTGGCCTTTGTTTTGCTGCCTTGTTGATGTGCTGCTTATCCATGTCAGCCTATCATCGAATGTAACTCCGAGATAGGTGGGTTGTTTATCTTCTCTCAGGAGCTCTTTGGCATTTATCTTGATGACACCAGCTTTTTGTTTGGGAGAGAGGGTGAAGAGCGTAGTGCTGCACTTGTCTGTGTTGATGCTGACACACCATCTATTTGCCCATGAGGTTAAGGCATCTATAGCTCTTTGTAGCAGTTTGGTGGCCACTGTTGCATGCTCATCTGTGCACCATATTACCAGTCATCAGCGTACATTGCCACTTTCATTCCATGTGGTAGTTCAGCAACCAGGTCGTTGATGTAGACTAGGAAAAGTGTGGGGGACAGACGCCCTTCTTTCCAAACCTTGTCAAATGCTTTCCTTAGATCTATCCATGCTGCTAGTACCAGTTTCTTATCTTGGAACGCATCCTCAATCTCTTGGGAAAGGTAAGTTGCCTGATCTTCGGTGGAATAACACTGCCTAAAGCCCGCCTGCTGTGGTACAAGAAGGTTTTCACTTTCAAGGTACCACTGTAGCCTGAGGTTGATGATACGTTCCATTGTTTTGCAGAGGCAGCTTGTAAGGCTGATTGGTCTGTAGCTGGAGGCAGTGGAACTGTCTTTTCCTGGTTTTAGGAGTGGTATCATGATTGCTTCCCTCCAGGTCTGTGGAACTCTGCCTGAGTTCCAACAGATATTGAAGATCTGCAGCAGCTTTGTTTTTGCTGCGGTTCCCAAGTTCTTAATCATTTCATTGGACACTCCATCAACTCCTGGCGACTTTCTCATTTTCAATTTGGATATTGCAAGCTCCAGTTCTCTGAATGTGATTGGTGCCTCCATAACTTCAGGTATGGTTCCATCTCGTCCTGCGTGTTGCTTCTCACGAGTCTCCTGTTGCTTCTCTGGGCTAACTTCGATGTTGTTGTCTTTAGCAAAGGAGTCTGCAAAGTGATCAGCTGCCTGTTTTCCCATGAGGATGTTTCCATCTTTGTACAGAGCAATCCTTGAGTTTCTCCCTGTACCTTCATCGTTAAGTTGCTTTACCAGCTTCCACAGTTTCCTCGTATCTCTTTCAAAGTTCAAGGACTCTGTTTTCTCCTTCCAGCTTCTTCGCCTGGCCTGCAACTTGGCCCTTTGAAATTTGGCCTTAGCTTGCTGGTAGTTATTGTGGTGTTCTTGGCATGGACTGGTCTCTGCCTGCTTTCGAGATGTTTCCACGTCGTTGTGCAGCTGTTCTAGTTCACTATTCCAATATGGTTTGTAGTTCTTACGAGCCCCTCTAGGTATTGTTTCACGAGCAGCCTGTAATATGCATCTGCTGAATTCATCGACTAGCTTATTGATGTCTTTGTCTACAGTCAGATCTCTAGCCAGTATACTAGTACGGTGCTGGTACATTGTCCAGTCTGCCTTCTTGTAGTTCCACCTAGAGAGAGTGCTGCTCTCCTTGACAAGTTCATTTTCCACAATTAGGAAGACTGGCCGGTGGTCGCTGCCTCCAAGTTGTTTCCCTACAATGCGTGTGGTGTTCCACTCCAAGCTGGGTGAGTGGAATGCCAGGTCTGGTGTAGAGGTGGTGTGCCATGATTTCGAGTAGAAGGTTGGTGGGTCAATTGGCTGATTAATCAGGATAAGCCCATTGTCATCCTGCCAGTTTTCAAGCTCCTCACCTCTCCTGTCCATGTGATCATAGCCCCAGCTCTGTGAGTGGCTGTTGAAGTCTCCGCATACAATCAGTCTTTCTTTTGCTGGGATTGTATCTAGTGCCAGTGGGCGGTCGCTCGGACAGTAGTAGTTGAGCAGGTGGAATTCTGAACTTTCTGTCCTGAGATGAAGCATCTGGTATTCCGCCCCCTCCATATATGTTTCAAGCTGACATGCACTGATGTTATTCCTCACGATTGTCAGTATTCCACCCTTTCGCCTGTCTATTCGGTCAGATCGGTAGCACTGGTAGCCTCTGATTTTGAAGGCTATGTCCTTGTTGAGGTGGGTTTCTTGCAAGCAACATACATTTACTTGCTCTTCATTCAAGATATTTTCGAGCTCTAATTTTTTGCTGTAGCCGTCTTTTTTACTATTGACGCCTTCAGCATTCCAGTGCATTATTTTAAATGGTCTTTTCTTTGCTTGGCCAGTAGCTCTATTCTCATGCCTCCTGGCTCCACGGGGCAATTGAGAAGGACCCCCAGTAGTAGGGGTTGGGCCCTTCCGAGGCAGAGGGCCCGGCACTGCGCCTGCCTGGGTGTCCATCACAGGGCGAGTGCCATAACGTTTTGCAGATATAGGCATACTTCCCATAGCGCATGTGCGTGGCATCCTGATTGCTGTGGTGCGCCTCTTGGCTGGTTGCCTCCGTCTTCAGCACCTTGACTTGCTAGGGCAGACTGTGGTCTTGCTCGAGTCTAGGAGGGCCTGGCCAGTCTTGGTTTTTCAGCCGCTGATGGCTGTACTTGAGCCCCATCTCCACGTCAAGGAGCTGGCCTTGATGGGGTTTTTGAGTTTATAATTATAAAGACTTCTCGAAGGGAAGCTAAAGATTATTTCCACATACTTTTTTTTTTGGTTTCATATCTTGAGAATGTGTGGTAGTCAGTTTTGTGAGTGTGGCATTATAAGAACAAGCATATTGTCACCAGATTTTATAGCATTTAAATCCCTTTAAACGCATTCCTGATACCCACAAATCTTAAATAAGGTAGTAAAAAAATAACTTTTTGTAAAGCACCATCTGTTTTTGCATGTTCATTCATTTATAATGATATTTAGCTACGTATATAAGCGTCAGAAAACATGTAAAGCTATAGATAGATTACTTCCACATAATTTGATCTATCTTTCAAGTCTTGTTAATCTTCTATTTATAATATGATTTTTTTTTTAATTGTGTGTGAGATAAGGACTGTTCCATTGGTGTTCTTTGGTAGACAATCCTGTGCACACGACGGCTGCCAGCGAATTCTAAGTAACTGTTTGTATATCTTCTTTCATTCAAAGTTACAATGCAGGTAGTAAATTTAGAGAAACCAAATTCTAAATCTAATACCATCCTTTTATCAATGGCTAGAGTCAGAGATACATATGATAATTTAGAAATATTTATGAATGGCATGAAAGCTCAGATAGAGTCACTAAAATATTTAGAGTGGGATGGTAAACAAGTTGTTGTTTTCTTATTCGGGGATTATTTCCTTGTTTTGCTGGAGACACCACAGACATGGGTATATTCCTTGAGCTCCAGACAAACCAAACATTTTCATCAAAGACATCCAGGGAGCATACAACTTGCAAACCAAGAAGTTTGGCCATGTTGATAAGAGATTACAATAGATATATGAAATATGGGAAAGGGAATAAAAGGCAAGTGGCACATTACCATAATTGTTTACACAAACCAATGTTAGAGATTGAAATTGAAAATGTAGCTCCTCCTTACCTTCATATTTTATTAGGCATTGTTTTGAAACACCACAGACTTCTAGAACAGGTAGCTGATACAATAGACGCAAAGATATTTGAGAATTCGCAAGAGATACATGCAAACATTAGTACTTTTAAGAACTTGAAGAGATTTAGTAGGAACTGGAAATAGGCAGAAGAATTAGGAGCTAAAATTGAATTTTTCAGGTAGGTAGATGTGACGAAAGTACTGAGATTCTGTCTTTCAAATGGCCCATGTCTTTTTCTCCTTGCAATTTGTTCACTATATTTTAGGAGGGATTACAGGTAATCCTTCTCCATGTTTCTTCTCCTTCTATTATTTACGTTTTTTCAAGATGAGATCACGAGGGAGTTTGATCTCATCTGCTTTATGGTTCTTCTTTATGTGTTTAGAATGGGGGTGTAGGGAATTAGACAGTATTTTTCTAGAAGAAAGATTATAGATGCTAGATCAGGATTGGCACCAGATTGTCTTTTTTTAAAGATAGGCATGCAGCTAGACACATTTTTCGGGATTTTTTATATATATATTTTGGCCATTTTTGTTTCATTGCCACTAGAGGGCTAGGCTTAATCCCGTTTCTTTGTCTAAAAGTCATGTACGTTGCATCAGCATGATCTAAGGTTCTGATTGGCTGAGAGCTAACTGCAGTTGAAATGCAGAGCTCCCATTGGCTTTAGAACCACGCCGCGCATATGACGTCATGAAGTCGGCCCGTGGGGGTCTTGATTATAAAAAGGCCTATATTTCATAGCCTCTTTCTCTTTTAATGAAAAATTGATAAGCCGGTTGCCAGAGTCAAGTCGATTGCCTTCAGTAGGACAATCGAGATTTGGTAAGCATGAATTTTTGCGTGAGGACTTTATTTAATTTTTCTAGGCCTAGGCCGATCATTTAAGTTTCTTTGGGCAGTTTAAGTTTAATGTTAATTCTTAAAGCCAGAGCCATCAAATACGATCTTAGTGATAGACTTGAGAAACTTTATAGGTCCATTTAATTCATTGTTGAAGGAATAGCGGCATGGTTTAAAAGTTGAGATATCACCGCTTTGTATTATTGCAAAGTAGGTCGGGAGAGAAACCCGCATCTCTGGTTTATGAATTTACAGAATGACGGGAGCGTGTGTATTTGGGATTTTATTGAGAATGTATTGCTGCATGTTATTTATATTATAGTACACATCTATCTGTGGACGGGAGTGAAAGAGGCGTAATTTGTAAAGCACGTGAGCGCGTTGGTTACGGTATATTTATTGATACGATGTTCAGAGGGACGAGGGGGAGAGAAGCACGCGGTCATAAAATTGTAACCACGTGTTTGTAACTACTGAGATTTAATTGATAACCATTATGTATAACTTTTGACGGCATGTAGATGCTAGCGTAAACAGGGTTATATGTTATTGATTGTGCATTGTTATTATGTGTATTCAGAAGATGGAGATGAAATTTATTTCTGTTAAGGGAATAATACTTTATTTAAATTTTGAGGTGATTAATCATACTGACGGGAATTTTAGGAATTCCTAGAGAGGGCTAGTTTTATTTTGTGTTAATAATTTGCGGCATTAGTGTCAGCGTAAGAAGTAGGCCACAGTACGTCTGCCCAGACGGGCCAGTGAAAATATTGTTGTTGCTGGGAGTTAGTCAGGCAGAACAAGCGATCTGGGTTAGCCAATGTTTACTTTGTAGGCTCAGGTAGAGAAGGGAACAGGAGAGTAGCGGACGGTGTTGGCATGATTTTTGTATGGAGGTGCATAACGTGTTGAAGAGTCAGGGAGGTGGTGTTATTAGAAATAGATTTATTACGTTTTGTTTAGCTGTTGTTTTGTTTCGTCTGAACAGCAGGTACCGGCTTTTTGTGGGGAAGAGCAGAATTTTTGATACCTCAAAATTTCTCCCACGGCACAGTGGTGGCGTTCGCAGACACCCAAAGTCTCGCATGAATTGCCAGTGGTGGAAGGAGAGGAAGAAAATACGTTTTCCCAGCCAGGGGAAGACATTTTCCAGCGAATAGGATTTTTTGTGGATAAATCCTGAGCTCTGACGCTCATTCGGTTACACACGCAGATTTGGCATGCTGCCCGCGTTGTGGTAATTTTATGTTCGCTTCTTCACGGCCATAATAAAGCCGACGGCCCAGTTATAGGTACTCGGGCAGGTAATTTCAGAGTGGTAGAAGTCAGCTACAGTTCCAGTCCAGAATCCAGTGGGGTTCTGTTAAACCTCAGTCATCAATTCCAGAGTTAGTGGAGAGAGAGAGGGTAAACATTCTCTCTACTGAAGTCAACACAGATAGGCAGAACTGATAGTTTTGGTGAATCATAGCAGAGGACCGCTGCTGAAGTTTAGAGGTGCAGTTAGTTGTGTTCAGGAGATTCCAGGATAGGCTGTGTAGAACCGAAGTCTGTGCAGAGATTGTGTAGACACTTCGTAGTCGTTCCAGCTATCAGTGGACTTAGAGTTAGAGTTAGAATTTAGAACAGCTAGTTTGGAGTGTAGGCGACATCAAGCGCAGTGTAGATCATTTCAGTTAACCTTACCTTCTTTCTCCATACAGGTTGCAATTGTGGGAGAAGGGTTGGGGTTGATGCATTTTTAACTGTGCTTGATTTTGTTTCAGGTGTGCGTCCTCGCATTTTTTGTATTTGACATGTATATGAGTTTGTTTATAGGTGTATAATAAACTTGTATAAATTGTAGCTGGCATCAGTCATTTCATTTAAGTACAGTAGCTATATGTTGTCTGTATCTTGGTGTAGGTGAATCATACTTGAACCTTATCCCCTTAGGGTAGTTAGAGGTGGTTCGAGGCCATAGCAATTTAAACGTCCGAAGTGGCGAGGAAAGAATCAACCTCGGTTCTCAACCTCGGAGCCAATGGTCTCAACTTTCACATTTTGCACTATATTTCTATCTGAATCTATCATTTCAGTCTTCCTTCTTACTATTGTCTTGTCACTATATGTAGACAGTCTCTAGTCCAAAAACCATTTCGTGACAGTATTGAACTTTGTGAGGATAAGGAGGAGACAGATAATTTTAAAGTTAGACTTGAAAATGCACAAGATGCGCTGGCCAAACTTCAGTTTCAAGATCTGTGTACTAGGTCTGGTCCAGTTTGCTCACACATGGACAAGGTACTAGCCAAACACAAAATCATACAACAGGCTTATAATAGCAGAGCATTTATAGGGAATCACTGCCACAGATATCTCACACAAAAAGTTTATAAAGATCTTACAAGAGCAATCATTACACAAACACTGAAAATTACAGACAAACAAGATATAACTAACATAGCTTTTATTGCCCAAGAACAATTCAACTCACTGAAAGAAGTATTTGAGAAAGTACACAACAAAATATCTGTGGTGAAGTGGGATGTTATAAATATTTATAGGGAACTTAGTGTACTGACTGAGATCAGCTGTGAAGGTATCTATATCTATTAAGAGTAATGTATTATAGATAACCTTACTTGCTACCACATATCTATATATCTCAGTCAGAATTATTCTGGAATAGTGTGATGCTACGTTATGTGTCTAGGGTATGTGTATGGTGAAGTGTAAGTCACAACAACAGACAGATAAACAATTTAATTTAATCCACTACTCTTAACAACACTGTGACACTCACATACATATAACACTCTATGAGAATAGCTTAAAGAAGTCACTCGTAACGGTTCAAATAACAATATGTATTCATTACTAGCATGAATGAATATGTGTCCTGATTCAACTACAAGGGAACCAGGAATCACAATCAATTTAAATTACAAGTTATGTACAGAATGTATTTAATCTGAATATGGTAGTGACATATATTAGTACAAATGTTCTATGTGTGTCAGTTGTGTAGTGGTAAAATGAGGTAATACTGGTTTTGTTTTGTTCAAGCTCTGTTGGTATTGGTCATCATGACTTCAATAGTTTGTCTTTAGGGACTATTATTGGAGATGTTCACAGTTCCTGATTTTAAGACAAGTAAATTCCCCTCTGAATGGTATTTTTATAAAGTTATTTCAAGATGAGGGGACATAATGTTGAGCTCAGCTGGCCAATTCGCTTATCTGGCGTGATGGCGGCAGGAAAGGACTCCTCTGCTCGAATTCTCCTCTGGGCTCAGGAGACACCTCACTGATAGCTAAAAAGACCAAGGAGTATGCTGTCCGACTCTGGATTCAGCAAATCTCTGACCAGATGCTGCTCACTACCATCAAGACCACTGTCCCACAATTTCATGGAAATAAACACAGATACGTTGATTAGCAATGAATTCTGGCACAAACTGGCACAAATTCCGTTCTGCCTATGTTCCAGGCTTTTATTTTAGCAAAAATGTGAGCTAGCTTCAACGTACTGTCGCTTTATCAAGCTTATTTGAATTAGTGGTCTCGAACTAACGCTCCCAAGTGTGTATATCAGCGAGACTGGCCAATGAGCCACGTTTCGACAAGTGTTTGAAAAAATGTTATCTTTTCCCGTCTCCCCAAACAACCAAGATAGTATTTATAGCCCGACCAATCGTGGTTAGGCTTTCATTTGTTGCGCTCCAATCAATTTGGAGTTTACATGGTAGGCTATTTATGTAACGTAAGGTTTTTTCAAACACGTTATAAAAAAAAATTTTATGAGCAGAAATGATTTTATGCTGTCAGGCACCCCCAATATTTTATTTTGGGTATAATTTATTAATTCCTGGACTATTTGCGTAACGTTTTACATATTATTTGTCAGCAAACCCTAAGGAACCCAAAAATACTAATTTAAAGGAGCTACGTGGCTGCGTTCAAAATATGCAATTTCTTCTATCTCCTGTTTAGAAGATGTGCTGTCTGGGTACTGTTATGTGTTCAAACGTAAACCCATATAATGTTGTCTTTTCTAATAAGAGTCTGTTATGATTTATAAACCTAACTCTGGGAAAGGGTAGTGTATTTTATCACTGTCCGTCTGAAAAAAAAATTAGTGCATGTAGACTTACACGCGTGATGGTGGTAATTGTGTATCGCGCGAAGCGGGTTTAGTGTTCGGCTTTCTGCCTCTCCCTTCTCTTTTTATCCCTTTAGTCCATCTGTTCGTTCGTTTTGGTAACGCAGTATAATTAATGTTAGGGTTAATTTAGGTCATTACGCAGTACGTCTCAATGTTTTTTCCAAGAATTACAGCACACGTTTCATTGAAGAAGGCGGGTAATAATACAGTAAGCTTTACTATCAACGTGAAAGCGTTACAATTTGCAGACGAAGCAGAAAACAAGGGGGATTTCGAGTACATTCTTTGGGACAGCACTGTCATTTTACCATTGCTCTTCTCTTTATTAATTTTATTTGTTAGGCTTTATATTTACCTAATAATTTATATATGTGGATTAGAATATTTCATGACACCTCCCCTCTTAAAACAGACATTATATGTCAGTCCTTTATTCTATATACACATAGAGAAATTTATTATTTTTCTGGGGTTTACGGTGATTCTCATCACACGGATGGCGGCTTAAAAAATCCGCTCCCAGATTTGTTTTTCCAGATATATATTCAATGCTAAAATTATATGGAGCCAGAAGCAAAGACCATCGGAGTAACCTAGAGTTCTCATGCTTAGCCTGTGCTAAAAACGATAAAGGTTTGTGGTCAGTTTGCAACTTAAATGCCTTCCCATATAGATAAATAAGCCTCATATGAAGACATTCCTTTCTTTCGCTAGTTTATTATCCACAACTTTCAGCTTAGCGTATTTCTTCAACTTTCTGCCACTGGCATATAATGCCACTGGGCTTAATTCCCCATCCAATGCATCTGATTTCTGTAGTAAAGTTGCACCTAACCCAATATTACTTGCATCCGTCCTTACTATGAATTCTTGACTTAAGTCAGGTAATTTCAAAATGGGTTTACTTGTGAGCTTTTCCTTCAATTCTTGGTAAGTCATTTCACATTGTGGTGTCCATGTAATGCGATCTGGAAGTCCTTTACGTGTCAATTCCGTTAAAGGTGCACATATGGAATTAAAGTTTTTGATATACTTCTTTTATAAACCACATAATTAGACAAAGGATCTCACGTCCTTTTTGGTTTGTGGTCTCGGGGCTTTCTGTAGTTTCTCTAAATTCTTTGGGTCAGGGGTCATGTTTCCCTGATAAACTGTGTGTCCCAAAAATTCCAATTCTTTACATCCAACGCAACATTTGGTTGGTCGGGCTGTTAAATTTGCCTCCCTAAGTCGATCAAACAGCATGTTCAGAGAGTCAATGTGTTCCTCAAATGTTTCTGTTGCTATAAGGATATCATCCATAAAATTTGTTATACAGGGATTATTCAGAGGATCCAATAATTTTCTCATCATTCTAGAGAAGACACTAGGCGCATTCTTCAATCCAAATGGCAATCTATTAAACTCATAGTGTCCTTCTGAGGTACTAAAAGCTAGGTATGGTCTAACCTCAGGCTTTACTGGAATCTGATAGTATCCTTTACTCAGATCCACTTTTGAGAAATATTTAGCTTTATTTAGTCTGGCAAACAGCTGATTTGTATCCGGCAATGGATCCACCTGTCCTTCTGTAATAGCATTCAGTCTCCTGTAATCTATACAGAGTCTATGTTCTCCAGAGGGCTTCCTTAAGAGTACAACACCGGAACTATACGAAGACTCACTGTGCGAAATAATTCCTTCCTTCAACAGATAGTCTATCTCTTCCTTCAAAGCTTTTTCCTTAGCAAACGGAATCGAATATGGTTTCATACAGACAGGTGTGGAGTCTATGAGTTTCATATCATATTCCAATAGGTTTGTATGCCCTGGTCGGTCTGTTAACACCTCTGCATGATTATTTAGAACCTGTTGCACTCTCTCTTTCTGAGTTTTCGTTAAATGTGTACTGATTTTCACCTGTGCTGCTGTCTCACAGGGGTGTAATGGATATTCAAATGATGAAAGTGGTTCCTTTTTCATCTCCATGGCGATGGACAAGGTCAACAAGTGTGTCTCTTCCTGATGTTCTCTTTCCAAATATTTCTTCAGGAGATTCACATGATAGATTTTTTCTTTCCCCCTTCTTATCTATCTTATAATTTGTTCTAGACACCTTCTCTAGAACTGTATATGGACCCTGCCATCCAATTTGTAACTTATTCTGACTCCCGGGCAAAAGAAGCAGTACTTTCTCTCCCACAGCCAAATTTCTGTCTTTCGCCTTCCTGTTATCATAGGCAGCATGTTTCTTCCTGGCTTGTTTCAAATTTTCATTGGCAAGTTTCCAGCCAGTTTTCAACCGAGTGGTCAGCTCATTCACATATTGGTATGAAGATGTAATGTTTTCCTCTGCCTTTTCATCAGTCCACGTTCTTAACAAAGCTACATATGGACCTTTAGTGGTGTGGACCTATTTGTCCATGCACCGGTATGGTCTCTTCCTCTCGAAGCTTTATAGTGATGATTTTTCCTCCCAGAATTATCATTCACAAAACGACCGCTACCAATTTTTCTTTTCTTGGGGCTTTCTCCCCACTTAAAATTCTTGATGAGAGATTTCCTCTCTACATCTTCTTCCTCCAGTTTGTTTAAGTCCGATTGAGGGATTTTCGGCTTATCCTGGGGTAAGACATCTCTTTGCACTCTCCGCATAGTGGCCATTGTAAAACAGTTAAGTGAAGCTTGTCCGTGAAAAGGGGCTTCCCATTCCATTTGGTCCACTTTATCAAATCTATTTTTCCTTTTATTGTCAGGCCTGATTTTGCCTCGGGGGCGTGTCCAGGTCCTGATCCATGTTCCCACTTGTGGGTGTTCCCTCATGTGCTATGCTACACCTTTCTACAACATTTTCAATGTCCCATCTTGCTTTGGGCCAATAATAATTGTGAGCCACCTTTTGAATGATGGTACCTATCTTCTCATGGTCCCCATCTGGTTTCACATGTAGGCTCCTTATTAATTCTGTCCTGTATCTTTTTGGAAGAACCAGCTGTCCGTGACCATGGGATCTAGTTCCAGTCTTCCTATACATCAACTTGTTTTTCATGTAAAAATCTCCCTTGCCTGGAGTTGTATGACAAGTTGACAATTTTCTGAAACAAGGCTTGAGTGTTTTATCCCCAGCCTGTGCCTTCCTCATCTCTTCTGGAGTGGTATCTAACATAATATCCTCCTCCTGTCTTGAGGTCGACCTGACCTGAAGGGTTGCCATATACACAGGTTTCCTTCTGCAACGGTCAGTGTCATGATTGTCCATCTGACAATTTTTACACCACCTTTTTTTCCTTGGTTGAAAGATTTTCTTTCATCATATTTCCTTTCATCGAATTGTGGGAATTTATTTTTATTTTCATACCGTGGCCTATCAAATTGGTGCTTACCTTTATTTTGATCCCTAGGATCAAATTTATTAAAGTTCTGTGGTGCCCTAAAGTTGTCCACCTGTTTCTTTTTATTACTTGTTACCTCTGCTTGAGCTGCTTGATACCTTTCAGCAACATTTAGCAACTCACCCAGCCTCTCTGCACCTTGTTCCATGAGAAACTTTCTCAGGTCTGGAGCCATGGACTCTCTTAGTTGCTCTATAAGGACCATTTCCTTAAGATCTTGGGTTTTCCCCAGAGAAGTCCATTTCTCCAAGTATGTCTCTATTCGTGCAGAGAACTGGTGATAGGTTCCACCTGACAGTAGTTTAGCATTCCTAAATTTTTTCCTGTAAAACTCTGCATTCTTTTCATACCTTAACAAAAGAGCCTGCTTTAGCATGTCATAATTTTCCTGATCACCTCTGCTCATTTTTTGCAAAAACTTCATAAGCTGCCCCACGAAGTCCCTGAGATAACTTTAAGCTCCACCTTTCTCTCTCTAACCCATACGTGGTAGCTAATAGTTCATACCTATTTATATAGCTCTCAATATCATCGTCTTTCTCAACAAAATGATCTAAATGAAAATTCATAGCTGAGATTGAGGCTCCTTGAGTAACCGTAGCATCAGAGGCAAAGGGACTGGCACCATTTTCAGGAGCATGGCCTTGAAACTCAAACTCCCTTAGTCGTAACTCATGTTCCCTTTTGTAATCTTTTATCTTCTGCTTCCCTTTCTGCAGCTAATCTCTTGTCTTCCCTTTCTGCAGCTAATTTCTTCTCTTCTCTTTCTGCAGCTAATTTCTTCTCTTCTCTTTCTACCTCCAATTTCTTAGCCTCTTTGTCAGCCTCAATCTGCAACCTCTTAGCGTCAGCCTCAATCTGCAACCTCTTAGCCTCAGCCTCAGCTTCAAATTGTAACTTCTTAATTTCCTTTTCAGCCTCTAACTTTCTTTCGGCTTCAAACCTTCTTTCTTCGCGTTCAATAAATTTGTCACATTCCGTGTGACATAGGCAACCATAACTTGCCCATCTAATCCTAACTCTTTTGCAGTCTGAACCGCAGCAGATCGAAATTTGGCCAGGTCCGCCATTGTCTATTATGTAAATTTATACAATGTCTAACCAACAATTCAATCTCTAATGGACAACACAGGCACCGTGAGCTCAACCTTATTTAATTCCACCCAAGGATACCTTTTAATTCTTATATTCCCTGAAGTGAATTACCCCCAATATTTTAAATAGTTAAAGATTCAAAATCCCAAGAGCGAGACCCCAATATATGTGGTGAAGTGGGATGTTATAAATATTTATAAGGGAACTTAGTGTACTGACTGAGATCAGCTGTGAAGGTATCTATATCTATTAAGAGTAATGTATTATAGATAACCTTACTTGCTACCACATATCTATATATCTCAGTCAGAATTATTCTGGAATAGTGTGATGCTACGTTATGTGTCTAGGGTATGTGTATGGTGAAGTGTAAGTCACAACAACAGACAGATAAACAATTTAATTTAATCCACTACTCTTAACAACACTGTGACACTCACATACATATAACACTCTATGAGAATAGCTTAAAGAAGTCACTCGTAACGGTTCAAATAACAATATGTATTCATTACTAGCATGAATGAATATGTGTCCTGATTCAACTACAAGGGAACCAGGAATCACAATCAATTTAAATTACAAGTTATGTACAGAATGTATTTAATCTGAATATTGTAGTGACATATATTAGTACAAATGTTCTATGTGTGTCAGTTGTGTAGTAGTAAAATGAGGTAATACTGGTTTTGTTTTGTTCAAGCTCTGTTGGTATTGGTCATCATGACTTCAATAGTTTGTCTTTAGGGAATATTATTGGAGATGTTCACAGTTCCTGATTTTAAGACAAGTAAATTCCCCTCTGAATGGTATTTTTATAAAGTTATTTCAAGATGAGGGGACATAATGTTGAGCTCAGCTGGCCAATTCGCTTATCTGGCGTGATGGCGGCAGGAAAGGACTCCTCTGCTCGAATTCTCCTCTGGGCTCAGGAGACACCTCACTGATAGCTAAAAAGACCAAGGAGTATGCTGTCCGACTCTGGATTCAGCAAATCTCTGACCAGGTGCTGCTCACTACCATCAAGACCACTGTCCCACAATTTCATGGAAATAAACACAGATACGTTGATTAGCAATGAATTCTGGCACAAACTGGCACAAATTCCGTTCTGCCTATGTTCCAGGCTTTTATTTTAGCAAAAATGTGAGCTAGCTTCAACGTACTGTCGCTTTATCAAGCTTATTTGAATTAGTGGTCTCGAACTAACGCTCCCAAGTGTGTATATCAGCGAGACTGGCCAATGAGCCACGTTTCGACAAGTGTTTGAAAAAATGTTATCTTTTCCCGTCTCCCCCCCCAACAACCAAGATAGTATTTATAGCCCGACCAATCGTGGTTAGGCTTTCATTTGTTGCGCTCCAATCAATTTGGAGTTTACATGGTAGGCTATTTATGTAACGTAAGGTTTTTTCAAACACGTTATAAAAAAAATTTTATGAGCAGAAATGATTTTATGCTGTCAGGCACCCCCAATATTTTATTTTGGGTATAATTTATTAATTCCTGGACTATTTGCGTAACGTTTTACATATTATTTGTCAGCAACCCCTAAGGAACCCAAAAATACTAATTTAAAGGAGCTACGTGGCTGCGTTCAAAATATGCAATTTCTTCTATCTCCTGTTTAGAAGATGTGCTGTCTGGGTACTGTTATGTGTTCAAACGTAAACCCATATAATGTTGTCTTTTCTAATAAGAGTCTGTTATGATTTATAAACCTAACTCTGGGAAAGGGTAGTGTATTTTATCACTGTCCGTCTGAAAAAAAAATTAGTGCATGTAGACTTACACGCGTGATGGTGGTAATTGTGTATCGCGCGAAGCGGGTTTAGTGTTCGGCTTTCTGCCTCTCCCTTCTCTTTTTATCCCTTTAGTCCATCTGTTCGTTCGTTTTGGTAACGCAGTATAATTAATGTTAGGGTTAATTTAGGTCATTACGCAGTACGTCTCAATGTTTTTCCAAGAATTACAGCACACGTTTCATTGAAGAAGGCGGGTAATAATACAGTAAGCTTTACTATCAACGTGAAAGCGTTACAATTTGCAGACGAAGCAGAAAACAAGGGGGATTTCGAGTACATTCTTTGGGACAGCACTGTCATTTTACCATTGCTCTTCTCTTTATTAATTTTATTTGTTAGGCTTCATATTTACCTAATAATTTATATATGTGGATTAGAATATTTCATGACAATATCACACAGTAAACCAATTAGTAAAGAATCAATAACAGCATCGATAGAGACTTATATGTCTTTGTTCAGAAAGCTATTCCCTAGTAAGACAATTCATAAACAGCACATATTAGAAAAACATTGCGCAGACTGGATCAGAACTCATGATGTATGATTGAGATAATTGTTAGCTCTCATGTTCTGGGGACAATTGGGTGTGTTATTTTAAGGTTATAAATGTGGACATGCAATTTAAACTTTCAATAATTAATGTTTGACGCATGAAACCAAAACAAAACTTTGATATCCATTTTCTGCAGGTTTTCTACTTTTGATTTCTGTAATTTGTTATGCATGTTGATTGTGACCGTTTTAGTGTAAATTGAATTAGAAACAAACCATAACAAAATGTAAAAAAAAAAAACCGTAAATTTACACTATTTCAGACTATTATATCTTCTGTTCTAATTGTGATAAAATGTTTGTTCTTGTTCTAAAATTTACTCTAACATTTCTAGTCTAGCTTTACGCAAAATTAAAGCCGGTATTTATAATAATAAAGTAGCATAAAAGCAATTCAAACATGTTTTGGGGACAATTGGGTGTGTTATTTTAAGGTAATAAATGTGGACTTGCAATTTAAACTTTCAATAATTAATGTTTGACGCATGAAACCAAAACAAAACTTTGATATCCATTTTCTGCAGGTTTTCTACTTTTGATTTCTGTAATTTGTTATGCATGTTGATTGTGACCGTTTTAGTGTAAATTGAATTAGAAACAAACCATAACAAAATGTAAAAAAAAAACGTAAATTTTACACTATTTCAGACTATTATATCTTCTGTTCTAATTGTGATAAAATGTTTGTTCTTGTTCTAAAATTTACTCTAACATTTCTAGTCTAGCTTTACGCAAAATTAAAGCCGGTATTTATAATAATAAAGTAGCATAAAAGCAATTCAAACATGTTTTAGGGACAATTGGGTGTGTTATTTTAAGGTAATAAATGTGGACTTGCAATTTAAACTTTCAATAATTAATGTTTGACGCATGAAACCAAAACAAATCTTTGATATCCATGTTCTGCAGGTTTTCTACTTTTGATTTCTGTAATTTGTTATGCATGTTGATTGTGACCGATTTAGTGAAAATTGCATTATAAACAAACCATAACAAAATATAAAAAAAAACGTAAATTTTACACTATTTCAGACTATTATATCTTGTGTTCTAATTGTGATAAAATGTTTGTTCTTGTTCTAAAATGACTCTAACATTTCTAGTCTAGCTTTACGCAAAATTAAAGCCGGTATTTATAATAAAAAAGTAGCCTAAAAGCATTAATTAAGCCCTATCAAAAGTAAACATCGCCACATGTTTTTCCCATTAGGAAGCTTACCACGTGACCTCTGTCAAGTGGGCTATAAATAGCGCGGTCGGGGAAAAAGGGGAAATAACTAAAAGATCGCTCGCAAACAGCCGTGACAGACGAGCGAGGTTTTTCCCGCTGCGTAGAAAAAAACGCAACTGGTTCCATTTTCTTCGCGTATCTCCGGCGTTTTTGGCTAACCTTGAACTTTATCACGTGACCAAGTATGTTAGCGACGAACTTGCGTTGTACACTGTCGTGGCATTTCTATTCTGAATTTGGATTTATCAAGAACATTTGCATGACAATGAGTTATTTCGAATCCGTTACTTACTTTAGGCGGATCGTGATTACGCAGTAACATTAGTGGTGCTCGAGTTTTTAACATTTAAAGCGAGGTCACGGCAAAAATACGCTCGTCTGCACTACCCTGCGACTCGGTCAAAAAACCGTGCGAGATACGCGCAGCAAGATAACGCTCGTCTGCACCAGGCCTTAATCAGGGGATAGCGCGAACGCATTCCCTCGTACGAAAAGATCACGCACTCAAGTCACCCGCATTTGGGGTGATCGCAGGGGTCAACACAACCGGAGTGCAATGGAAGGGCCTCAACCTGGGAGCATCTTTCTTTTTTTTTGTCTCCGCTCTCTCATTTAAAAAAAAAAATTTTTAACAACGTTTTTACATTCCGTGGAAATTTACAAAGACATGTGCATTGAAACATTGACAATAATAGGTAACAAATACACGTATAAAACAGCTCCTTCGCATACACATTTATTCTTGCACCCATATGTTATAGTTTTTCAATTTCTTTTGGTGAAAGGGCATACTTAAATTGCTATCGAATAATGTTAAAGATATTAGGATTATTTCTAGTTTGTAAAATATGTTTTGTTTTTTAAATAATGTACCCAATCCACACACACACTCCCACGCCCACAAAATGTTTTTCTACTGCTACTATTTACGACTTTCAGCGTTGGCGTTAGTATTTCAGTGGTTTTCTTGGTTTGGTTTGTTTGAAGTTAATGACGACAACCGATCTCGGGCCTTCCAGTCCCATAAAAAACCGTTGCTCGTAAATCTACAGGGGTGTCAAACATCTCCTAGATTTAGAATCTGGCGCGAAATGCCAAGGTCAGGAAACATTCACAGAGCAAAGTTAGTGAATTTAACGTATTCTTAGAGGCTTATCGTGAACAACTCTACACAGCTGAGTATTATTGAAACTTTCCTTCCCTTTCAGGTGTGATAGGTAGTGCTTGTGTCAGGAATCCAGTTTAGAAAATTTGCATAACAGAAAGCAACGCCCTTGTAAATTTAACGTAACGGGAGAAAAATGTATGACTTAAACAGTTTGTAAGCTAAAGGTGTTAACCCATAATAAGGATCAACGGTAGAGTTTTTACGTCCCTAGAGATAAGAATGTTGGGAGTTTTTTCTTTACTGCCCAGCCTCCTGATGTTGTACCATAATGATATATAGCTACCATCCCAGAAAAAAAATGTCAAATACGCTGTAGAAACCCGCATCAGCCGTTCTCGAGTTCTGAGGTAACAGACAGACGCTGCCTTTTATATATGTAGATATGTGTGTATGTGTGTGTGTATATATATATATATATATATATATATATATATATATATATATATATATATATATATATATATATATATATACAGTAGAACTCCATTTATCCGAACCCCTTGGGACCGAGCATCGTTCGGATAATCAAATGTTCGGATAATTGGATTACATAATGTATCGAGTACATGTACACATACGCTCGTATTTCTAAAAATAATTAACCATCACAAGGGAAATACACATTAAAACATATTTACTTGTACTGTAATAATAATACCCACACTGTATTAGATCACCGTATCACCAAAATCTTTTATTACACAGCAGTGCATGTACTACTTGTATTAATTATGTTTTTTTAAGAAAGAGAAATGTTTTCAAAATAACATTACAAACGATTCAAAACCATGCGCAACTTACGTATACATGTACTTGCACAGATGTAGCCCACTATTTAAAATAATGAGGAATCCTCTTTTGCACCAAACTGGATAGTCTCCTTTTGGCTGCTAAGTCCCGCATTCTCTTCAACAGCAGAAGCTGTGTAGGACAGCTGTCATCTTCTTCTTGCTCGTACCAAGCCATCGCTGTTTCTAGTGCTATAAAGGCCTCTTCAGGACTTGGTCGACGTTTTGGGTTTTCTTCATAATCTACAAGTACATCATGTACTTCTGAGGAGTCTTCATCATCGGTCACTACATGTATTTGGTTTTCTTCTTGCACAAAAGACAAAATTTTCTTCGTCATTCAAAAACTGAAAACCAGAATCATTATCATCTTCTAGCCACGTGTGTGCATCATCTGTGCATCATCTTTGTCACAGTCCGAAAATCCGGGCATTGCTTGAAACAGTTCCACAACTTCATTTATACAATCATCATTTGTGTCCACTGCAGTAGTTTCATTTCCTTCTTTTTTCCCAAGCAATCTATTCCAAGCCTTGTTGAGATTATCTTGTGACAGGGTGGTCCAAGCATCAGCTAACATATAGCAGCAGTCTTTGAGATTAAGCTTCTTGGAAAACGCCACCACACTTTCTTCATCTTCAGCCAGCCAACAATAAACGACGCAGGACTTCCTTCTTGTACATCTTTTTAAGTTTTGCTATAACACCCTGATCCATTGGTTGAATCAGTGCTGTTACATTAGGAGGCAGAAAAATTACTTTAAAATTTGCATCAACTGCATTCAATGTATCCGTCTCTGGATGAGATGGTGCATTGTCCAGTAGAAGAATTACTTTTCCAGTTTTCTTTTCTTGTTCTCTCAACCTCTTCACATTTGGGATGAACTGATTTGTATACCAATCAAGAAATATTTCACTATTCATCCAAGCACTCTTCTGTGCTTTGTAGCACAATGGGAGACATGTCACATTCTTTAAACAACGTGGTTTTTTTACTTTGCCGATCGTTAGCACCGGTAAATGATGACTTCCACTGGCATTCGCGGCTACCAAAATTGTTACTCTCTCTTTGCACTTTTTAAACCCAGGGGCAGCTGCTTTGCGCTGAGATGCAAGTGATTTTTGAGGCATTGATTTCCAGTATAAGCCAGTCTCATCGGCATTATACACATCATCGAGTGAATAACTTTCTTCTTCCAAAAAAGCCAAGAGTGTTTCTTTAAAATTTTCAGCGGCAGTTGCATCGCTAGATAAAGATTCCCCTTGAATCTCCAATCCTCGTATGTGTCGTGGAATATTCTAATCCACATATATAAATTATTAGGTAAATATGAAGCCTAACAAATAAAATTAATAAAGAAAAGAGCAATGGTAAATAACAGTGCTGTCACAAAGAAGGTACTCGAAATCCCCCTTGTTTTCTGCTTCGTCTGCAAATTGTAACGCTTTCACGTTGATAGTAAAAGCTTACTGTATTATACCCGCTTTCTTCAATGAAACGTGTGCTGTATTTCTTGGAAAAACATTGAGAGGCAGACTGCGTAATGACCTAAATTAATCCTAACATTAATTATACTTCGTTACCAAAACGAACGAACAGATGGACTAAAGGATAAAGAGAGAAGGGAGGGCTGAAAATCAGGAACGCATGCAACACGCGTCGCGCGATACACAATTACTACTATCACGCGTGTAAGACTACATGCACTAACTTTTTTTTCAGACGGACAGTGATAAATTCACTACCCTTCCCAGAGTTAGGTTTTAAAATCATAAAAAAAAACGCTTATTAGGAAAGATAACAATAGATGGGTTTACGTTTGAAAACATTACAGTACCCAGACAGCACATCTTCGAAACAGGAGGTAGAAAATACATATTTTGAACGCAGCCACGTAGCTCTTTTAAATTTGGATATTTGGGTTCCTTAGGGCTTGCTGACAAAGAATATGTAAAACGTTACGCAAATAGTCCAGGAATTAATAAATTATAACCAAAATAAAATAGTGGGGATGCCTGACAACATGGAATCATTTCTGCTCATAAAATTTTTTTATAACGTGTTTGAAAAAAATTTTACGTTACAGAAATAGCCTACCATGTAAACTCCAAATTGATTGGAGCGCAACAAATGAAAGACTAACCACGATTGGTCGGACTATAAATACTATCTTTCGTTGTTAGGGGAGACGTGGAAAGGTAACATTTTTTCAAACACTTGTCGAAACGTGGCCTCATTGGCTAGACTCGCTGATATACTCACTTAGGAGCGTTAGTTCGAGACCACTAGTGCAAATAATCTTGATAAAGCAACAGTGCGTTGAAGCCAGCTCATATTTGTGTTAAATAAAAGCCTGGAACATAAGCAGATGGGAATTTGTGCCAGTAATTGTGCCAGAATTCATTGCTAATCAACGTATCTGTGTTTATTTCCATGAAATTGTGGTAAGCTTGAACCATTCAGTATCTTTTAATGAAAATTGAATGTAAATTGTTAATTTATGCCTGTATATATATATGTGTAGTTCAGTGGCAAACAGGAGATAAAGCCTATAATGCTCCAGCCTGAACAGAGGGTGTCGGAGGGAAGTAAAACGGCATGGAATGGCCAAATAGTACACTGACACCTGGATGATTGATTAGACAGAAATAATGCTGGAAGTGCAGAGGCGTGGTAACCATTAAGGAGGTAAATACTGGTATAAAGTATTTCAGATGAAGCTGACAGTTGGCCTAACGCTCTGAACTCAATGTTTGTGTTGTATTGTGCTCAGTGTAGAACTAGAGTATCAATTAGTTATGAAGTAGAAGGTACATCCTTCTTGTTTTCAGGGACCGTGGTCTTGATGGTACTGAGCAGCACCTGGTCAGAGCTTTGCTGAATCCAGAGTCGGACAGCATACTCCTTGGTCCATTTAGCTATCAGTGAGGTGTCTCCAGAGCCCAGGGGAGAATTCGAGCAGAGGAGTCCTTTCCTGCCGCCATCACGCAAGATAATCTGATTTGGCCAGCTGAGCTCAACATTATGTCCCCTCATCTTGAAATGACTTTGTAAAAATAACATTCAGAGGGGAATTTAATTGTCTTAATATCAGGAACTGAGAACATCTCCAATACTAGTCCCAAAAGACAAACTATTGAAGTCATGATGACAAATACCAACAGAGCTTGAACAAAACAAAACCAGTATTACCTCATATTACCACTACACAACTGACACACATAGGATATTTTTAATAATATATGTCACTACAATATTCATATTGATAAAGTCTGTACATATACTTGTAATTAAAATTGATTGTGATTCCTGGTTCCTTTGTATTTGAATCAGGACACATATACCTTTATGATAACAATGAATACATATTGTTATTTGAAAAGTTATCAGTGACTCCTTAAGATATTCTCATAGAGTGTTATATGTATGTGAGTGTCACAGTGTTGTCAAGAGTAGTGGATTAAATTAAATTGTTTATCTGTCTGTTGTTGTGACTTACACTTCATCATACACATACCCTAGACACATAACGTAGTCATCACACTATTCCAGAATAATTCTGACTGAGATATATAGATATGTGGTAGCAAGTAAGGTTATCTATAATACACTACTCTTAATAGATATAGATACCTTCACAGCTGATCTCAGTCAGTACACTAAGTCCCCTATAAATATTTATAACATCCCACTTCAATCACCACATATATTGGGGTCTCGCTCTTGGGATTTTGAATCTTTCCCTATTAAAAATATTGGGGGTAATTCACTTCAGGGAATATAAGAATTAAAAGGTATCCTTGGGTGGAATTAAATAAGGTTGAGCTCACGGTGCCTGTGTTGTCCATTAGATATATTTAGAGATTAAATTGTTGGTTAGACATTGTAGAAATTTACCTGATAGACAATGGCGGACCTGGCCAAGTTTCGATCTGCTGCTGTTCAGACTGCAAAAGAGTTAGGATTAGATGGGCAAGTTATGGTTGCCTATGTCACGACGGAATGTGACAAATTTATTGAACGGGAAGAAAGAAGATTAGAAAAAGCAGCCGAAAGCTGGTTAGAGGCTGAAAGGGAAATTAAGAAGTTACAATTTGAAGCTGAGGCTGAGACTAAGAGGTTGCAGATTGAGGCTGAGGCTAAGAAAGTGGAAGCAGAAAGAGAAACAAGAAGATTTGGCTGCAGAAAGGGAAGAGAAAAAATTAGCGGCAGAAAGGGGAAGAGAGAAGAATTTAGCTGCACAAAGGGAAGTAGAAGATAGGAGATTACAAAGGAACATGAGTTACGACTAAGGGAGTTTGAGTTTCAGGGCCATGCTCCTGAAAATGGTGCCAGTCCCTTTGCCTCTGATGCCACTGCTAGCCAAGGAGCCTCAACCTCAGCTATGAATTTTCATTTAGATCATTTTGTTGAGAAAGACGATGATATAGAGAGCTACCTAAATAGGTATGAAGCTATTAGCGTACCACGTATGGGTTAGAGAGAGAAAGGTGGAGCTTAAAGTTATCTCAGGGACTTCGTGGGGCAGCTTATGAAGTTTTTGTTTTTTTTTTGCAAAAATGAGCAGAGGTGATCAGGAAAATTATGACATGCTAAAGCAGGCTCTTTTGTTAAGGTATGAAAAGAATGCAGAATTTTATAGGAAAAAATTTAGGAATGCTAAACTACTGTCAGGTGAACCTATCACCAGTTCTCTGCACGAATAGAGACATACTTGGAGAAATGGACTTCTCTGGGGAAAACCCAAGATCTTAAGGAAATGGTCCTTATAGAGCAACTAAGAGAGTCCATGGCTCCAGACCTGAGAAAGTTTCTCATGGAACAAGGTGCAGAGAGGCTGGGTGAGTTGCTAAATGTTGCTGAAAGGTATCAAGCAGCTCAAGCAGAGGTCACAGGTAATGGAAATAAAGAATGAAAACAAGCTGTGATAAACTTTAGGCCAACATGATCGTTTAATAAAATTTACATCAAGGACTCAAAATATAAAAGCATAAGCACCAATTTTTGAAGGCCATAAGGTATGAATTTCATAAAAAAATTATAAATTGCCTAAAATTTTCAATGTCATGGTGATATGAAAAGGTATGATTGTGTTGGAAGAAAATCAGTAACTTAAGGGCGATAAAATTGGTCGCATGTAAAATTGTAAGATCGATTAAGTAGAAAATGAGCCAAGACCAATTGATAGAAGGAAACCTCCCTCATTTTCACTTCATGAACATCGGGGAGGAAAAATTTCTCAGGAAATATGAAGTGCAAAGATTCAGGAGCAAGGAAATGAGATTTTCAAATGTTGCTGAACCAGTATATATTATTCATCTGTAATGCAGAACTAAATAATAAAAGAAAAGGTTAAACGATTCCCCACAAACCACTTTTCTAAATTTGCATCCTAGGGAACACACAAAGACACCAACCACAACCAGAAAAAGTGGAGATTCAAACCAAACCAAGGATTGTACATACCATGGACACTTCCCACAATTTGCGTTGATAAGTGAAATAACAATGAAAGGAAAAATCATATAAGGAAAAAGGTGGTGTAAATGAGCCATCTTTGTCCTAACGAATAATGGCAACAATCAAGATACTGTTTTCGTTGCAGAATCCCAAACCTGTGTATATGGCAACCCTTCAGGTCAGGTCGACCTCAAAGACAGGAGGAGGATATTATGTTAGATACCACTCCAGAAGAGATGAGGAAGGCACAGGCTGGGGATTATCAACACTCAAGCAAGAAATGTTTTTTCAGAAAATTATTGTCAACTTGTCATACAACCTCCAGGGCAAGGGAGATTTTTTACACAATGAAAAAACAAGTTGATGAAATAGGAAGGAAACACTGGAGACTAGAATCCCATGGTCACGGACGGGAACAGCTGGTTCTTTCCATATAAAAACAATAGGATTTGGGACCAAGGTGCAGACATAATTAAAATATAGGTAGCCATACAATGTGAAAAACCAGAAAGTCCTACATTGGGACCATGAGACCATGAAAGATAGTCAAGGTCAACCTAGTCATCATTCAAAAAAAAAGGTGCTCACAAATTAAATTATTATTGGCCCAAAAGACACTAACAGAAGATATGGACAAACGATTGGAACAATTTTTGTAGAAAAGATGAGCGACTAAACATAGACCGACAGCGAGCCGGGGAACAACACCCACAAAAACAGCAACCCACAAGTGGGATTTATCAAATGCATGACTTAAACAGGAAGACCCTTTTGAGGGACACAACGCGCCCCGTGGTTAAAAAAATGTATGCCTGACCCGAAATAAAAAGAGGAAAAAGCTAGAATTCATGAATTTGAAAGTGGACCAGAATGGAATTGGGGAAAGCCCCCCTTTTCACGGACCAAGGCTTTCGACTCTAAAACTGTTTTAGAGGGCAATGGCCACTATTGCGGAGAGTGCAAACAGATGTCTTTGTACCCCCAGGAAAATGAGAACCCCAGATAAGGCGGAAAATTATCCCTCAATCGGAACTTACTAATAAACAAACTGGAAGGAAGAATCAGAGATGTAAAGAGAGGAAATCTTCTCATCAAGAATTTTAAAGCGTCAGGGGAGAAGAAAGCGCCAAAAAGAAAAAAATTGTTCAATTGCGGTCGATTTTGTGAAAAAGAATGATAATTCTGGGAACCAGAAAAAAATCATTTTCAACACCGCCCTAAAGCTTCGAGAGGAAAGGAAGATACCATGATTCATACCGGTTGTGCATTGGACAAATTATTGTTCCACACAATAAATAGGGGGGGTCAATTAAAGGTCCATATAAGGTGATCTACGTGTGGGTATATGTTAAAGTAAAACACGTGGGACAGATGAAAAAGGCAGAGGAAAAACATTACATCTTCATACCAATATGTGAATGAGCTGACCACTCGGTTAAAAACTGGCTGGAAACTTGCCAATGAAAATTTGAAACAAGCCAGGAAGAAACATGCTGCCTATTATAACAGGAAGGCGAAAGACAGAAATTTGGCTGTGGGAGAGAAGGTACTGCTTCTTTTGCCCGGGAGGCAGAATAAGTTACAAATTGGATGGCAGGGTCCATATACAGTTCTAGAGAAGGTGTCTAGAACAAATTATAAGATAGATAAGAAGGGGAAAGAAAAAATCTATCATGTGAATCTCCTGAAGAAATATTTGGAAAGAGAACATCAGGAAGAGACACACTTGTTGACCTTGTCCATCGCCATGGAGATGAAAAAGGAACCACTTTCATCATTTGAATATCCATTACACCCCTGTGAGACAGCAGCACAGGTGAAAATCAGTACACATTTAACCAAAACTCAGAAAGAGAGAGTGCAACAGGTTCTAAATAATCATGCAGAGGTGTTAACAGACCGACCAGGGCATACAAACCTAAAACCTATTGGAATTATGAATACTTGATAAAACTCAATAGACTCCACCACACCACTGTCTGTAATGAAAACAACCCCCTATTTAAACCATTATTTCGATTCCGTTTTTTTTGCTAAGGAGAAAGCTTTGAAGGAAGAGATAGACTATCTGTTGAAGGAAGGAATTATTTCGCACAGTGAGTCTTCGTATAGTTCCGGTGTTGTACTTTTAAGGAAGCCCTCTGGAGAACATAGACTCTGTATAGATTACAGGAGACTGAATGCTATTACAGAAGGACAGGTGAGATATCCATTTATTCCCACAATTGCCGGATACAAATCAGCTGTTTTGGGAATCATTGAGGATACAAATTAAAGCTAAATATTTTCCTCCAAAAAAAAAAAATATTTACTCATTAAATTGATATAAGATTTCCCCCTCAAAGAGTGGATCTGAGAAAGGCTACTATCAGATTCCATAAAAGCCTGAGGTTAGACCATACCTAGCTTTTAGTACCTCAGAAGGACACTATGAGTTTTAAAATAAGATTGCCATTTGGAATTTTTTGAAGAATGCGCCCTAGTGTCCACCCCCCCCATTCTCTAGAAGTGATGAAGTAAAATTATTGGAATCCTCTGAATAATCCCCTGTGTAATAGAACAAAATTTTTTTATGGAACAAATTATGATATAATCCTTATTAGCAAACAGAAAAAACATTTGAGGAACACATTGACTCTCTGACC